>JADDOH010023618.1:0-27368 GCA_016648135.1 Agrypnia vestita | reverse complement strand
GAAAGAGCAATATCGGTCGCACTAGCGGAAGAACAAGAAATCAAATCAAGAGATGTTGTAAGAAAATATCAAATATTCAAAATAACTCTAATAATATTAATAGTAAATATTGTAAAATCTGCAATAAAACCAACCATAACACATTTGATTGTAGATTTAAAAATAAGAAGCCTAACGTTCGTTATGTAGCACAAGCTTCATCATCCAATACGACGACTGCTAATAATAAAAATAATAATAACTTATTTTGCAAATATTGTAAGAAAAATAATCATTCTATAGAAAACTGTTTTAAACTAAAATTTAAAAATGATCAAAAGCATAATCATAATAAAACAAATCATAATTCGGATAATTTAAACGCGTAAGAGACTTTAGAACTGGCCAGTCTAAAGGATCTCTCGTGCATAAATCAGGCCGAATAGGAACATTAACCAACGCTTTTTTTCACGTCTTATGTAAATCTTAAAATTAATAACATCTCTATAAAAGATATGAACAATTTTTAATTGATTCTGGTGCAGACATTAGTTTAATAAAATTAAACGTTTTAAAAGAAAATATAAAAATTAACAAGGATGAAATTTTATTAATTAGAGGTATAGATTCCTCACAAGAAAATCCTAATAAAACTCTCGGTTATGTCTATTTAAAAATTAGTATAGCAAACGAGATAATTAATTATCCTTTTCACGTGGTAAAGAGTGATTTTCCAATTCCTTTTGACGGTATCATTGGTAACGATTTTCTGAAAAATTTAGGTGTAATGTAGACTATCGTAGTCGACATCTACTTATAAAGGATAAATCAATCCCAATGTTGTATCACAATGCTTATTCTGAATCACCGATCCAGGAAGCATACAATATGGATAGATCGTGTCGCCCATTGAACGTACCATATTTTTGTGAACAAAATAAAAATCACTCGAATTCCGAAACGATAGGAAATTATTTTTATGAGTCGAAGGAGACTCTATCACAATCACCTAATTGTGAAAATTTAAATACAATCAATGAAAATAATAAACGATCTGAAAAATCAATGGAAATAAAAAATAAAATTATTGTTGAGGAAGAAAATTCCAAATCAAAAGAAATTCAATCAAGATCGTCATATCAAAATATTAATAACTATAAAGTTAACAAAGAAATTATTAAAAATGCATCGAAAAATTATGATAATGAAAATAAATTCAATAATAATTCAAATAATGGTGAGTGTTGTGTACAAATTATTCCGCCGCGCACGGAGAAAATAATTAAAATTCACATATTAAACCACCAAAGAAAGGAAGGAATTTGCCCTGATAAGGAATTATCAGAGAACGTCCATTTGTGTCCAAGTATTGTGAAAGTAAACAGTGACAATACTGCTTACACGTCAATATTGACTTCTAGTGATAAAGAAATTAAAATCGATAAAATTGAAACAATATTAGAACCAATGCCGGAGATAAGCAAAAGTGCAAATATACGAAGAATATCAAAGAATGATAACTTCAAAGCAAATAGAATAGAAATTCTACGGAATTCATTAAGAATATCTCATCTAAATGAGATTGAAAAGAATTGTTTACTTGATATTTGCGAAGAATTTAATAATATATTTTATCTAGAAGGTGATACCTTAACTTCAACTGATGTGGTCATGCACGAAATTCCAACGACCTCGTCTAATCCAATAAACGTTAAATCTTATAGATATCCTTACGTTTTAAAAGAGGAAGTTGATAAGCAAGTAGAAAAACTTTTAAAAGAAGACATTATAATTCCATCTTCATCCCCTTGGAATTCTCCAGTGTGGGTTGTCCCAAAGAAAACTGATGCATCTGGTAAAAAGAACTGGAGAATGGTGATCGACTATAGAAAACTTAATGAAATAACGATAGGAGATTCGTATCCCTTACCACAAATTTCCGAAATATTAGAACAATTAGGCAATTCTAAATATTTTACAACTTTAGACCTTACATCGGGTTTTCACCAAATTAAAATGCACCCCAAAGATTCTGATAAAACTGCATTTAGCGTACCTAGTGGTCACTATCAGTTCACGAGAATGCCCTTTGGCCTTCGTAGAGCTCCTTCAAGTTTCCAAGATTAATGGATAACGTACTATCTGGAATAAAAAAATTATAGATGTTTTGTATATTTAGATGACATAGTGATTCATGCCGACTCATTAGAAACTCATAATAAAAGATTAAGAGAAGTATTCGAAAGACTCTCAAAATTCAATTTAAAAATCCAGCCAGATAAGTGCGAATTTCTTCGTCCAGAAGTAATTTATCTAGGACACTCTATTACGAGCAAAGGAGTAAAACCAGATCCCAAAAAGGTAGAAGCATTAGTAAAATATCCTGTTCCCAAAACAGCAAAAGATATTAAATCATTTCTAGGAATTGTGTCGTATTACCGGAAATTCATTCCATCATGTAGTAAAATAATGCAACCATTAACAAAATTATTAAAAAAGGATTGTGAATTTCAATGGACTAGTGCTCAACAGGATGCTTTTGAAAAACTAAAAAATATCCTTACCGTTGAACCAATTTTGAAATTTCCAGAGTTTAGTCAAGAATTTCTGCTAACTACAGACGCGAGTAATTTTGCTATTGGAAGTGTCCTTTCACAAGGAACACCTCCAAATGATTTACCTATTGCATACGCAAGTCGAACATTAAATCACGCAGAAACTAATTATTCCACCATTGAAAGAGAATTATTAGGAATCGTATGGAGTATTAAACATTTTCGACATTACCTTTATGGTAGGAAATTTACTATACTCACAGATCATCGTCCTTTAGTTTGGTTATTCAATGTTAAAGATCCAGGATCACGCTTAGTTAGATGGCGTCTAGCTCTTGAAGAGTACGATTATACTTTAGTATACAAACCAGGAAAAGCAAATACGAATGCTGATACATTAAGCAGAATAAAAATTGATGAAGAAAACAAACCTTCTACCTCGCAAGAAGATAATATTAAATATATTAATAATATAAAATCGAACGTCGAATCATATTCAGATTTCTTAGAAAAATATCAATCTACAGTTATAATCAATAACAATATTGAAGAAATAAATGATAAATTAAATACTTCAGGAAGTTTTGTAATTTGCTTAGGAGCAGATAAAGAATTTCAAACGGATATCCAAAAAGAAATTAAGGAGAAATTTAAAGCTCATGTCGAAGTAATAGATAAAAAAGTAATCAAAGTAACTGATGTTGTAGAATTCCGCGAAAGTAACCAAAATATATATTATCTTATAAATAAACAAAATTATTGGAATAATGGAGAATATGAAAATTTATATGTAAATTTAGTTAAATTAAGAAATATGTTATTTATAGGAAATATTCAAGAAATAAATATGCCTAATCTTATTGATAGATATGATAAGTTAAAATGGTACAAAATACGTGCTATGTTAAGATATGTATTTAAAACCTCTAAAGTTAATGTTAAAATATATCACGATAAAATAATAACCCCTAAAGCAGAAGAAATTATAACAATTTTAACCGAAAATCATTCGAATCCATCATCAGGTCATTCGGGATTTTTCCGAACTTATAATCGTATTAAAGAAAAATACAATTGGCCCAATATGAAAAAGGAAATTAAGAAGTTTGTCGCACAATGTGAATCATGTCAAAAAAATAAATTAGTGCGCAAGAAAAATAAGGAAGCTATGGAAATTACCACTACATCAACGAAACCTTTTCAAAAGATAGCATTAGATATTGTAGGTCCCCTTACTTTAACTTCATCAGGAAATAAATATATATTAACTCTCCAAGACGATTTATCGAAATTTTCACAAGCTTATGCTTTACCAAATCATGAAGCCATTACAGTTGCTAAAACCTTAACGCAAAATTTTATATGTAAATTTGGTATTCCTGAATCTATTTTGACAGACCAAGGTACCGACTTTACGTCAAATTTAATGAAAGAAATAGCTAAATTATTTAAAATTAAACAACTGCAAAGTACAAGTTTTCACCCTCAAACTAATGGAGCTTTGGAACGTAGTCACCAGACACTTGCCGACTACCTAAAGCACTATGTAAACCAAGATCAACTTGATTGGGATGAATGGATAGATTTTGCTATGTTCTCGTACAATACAGCTGTACATACGACAACTAAAATATCTCCATATGAATTGATATTTGGAAACAAAGCAACGCTTCCATCTTCATTAATAAAAGAACCAGAATTTAAATATACATATGAAAATTATGTTGATGAACTTAGACTTAAATTACAATCCAGTCAGAAAATTGCTAGAGAAAATTGCATAAAAAATAAAGAAATAAACAAAAAATATTACGATAGAAATATAAAAATTGATAAATATAAAATCGGAGACTTAGTATATTTAAATAATGAGATTGTTAAACCCGGAAAATCGAGAAAACTTACTAGCCGATATACTGGACCCTTTGAAGTAGTTAAAATAATTTCCCCCGTAAATTATATAATTAAAATAAAAAATAAAAATGTAACCGTACATGCAAATAGACTTAAGCGCTATATATATCATATTAATAATTAAAAAAAAAAAAAATTTCAGATTATTTGGCTCAATCCAGCTTGCATTGGCAACCAACTACAACATTACTAAATTGAGTAATTCAGCAGGAATATATTTCGAATCCTTCAAGACGTGTCATTTTTATGAAAGTTATTGGAATTTAGTAACGTATGTAGACTTAAATCAAATCAAGGAAAAGTTAGACTTTGTACAAAACACTTATCTTAGAACTAAAGATGTTTGTAATAATGAATTATATAGAAATTTTACACTTTGTGATACTTCACTAAAAATATTAGATCAATTAATCCCTATTTTAAAACAACAGGATCAAACATTAAAAACTTTAAGTGGACATGAAAATAGAGTTAGAAGAGCTTGGTTTAATATGATTGGAACAACATTTAAGACAATTTTTGGAACTCTTGACCAAGACGACGCGGATTATTATGAGAACGCAATAAATAATCTTTCCAAAGACGATAAAGAATTATTGACTATTGTCAAGGATCAAACTAATATAATTAAATCAACCATTACTAATTTTAATAATACAATCACCAATATCGCGAGAAACGAAAAAATATTTAATGATAATTTTGATCGATTAACTAAATATGTAAAAGACATTAAAAATCATATGTTCAATTTAGAACTAAAACAAGATATAGAAGAACATTTAGCCCTGTTAACCTTACTAACAACAGAAGTACAAAAGGAATATTCAACACTCATAAATTCTATATTATTCGCTAAAAGTAATGCATTGCATCCTTCTATTATTTCACCTGAACAATATGTTTATCAATTAAGCAAAACAATATCCTTATTGCCAGCTTTTACTACATACCCATATTCAGTAGAACTCAAAAATGTGCATAAATTATTAGATTTAATTACCTTAAAATGTTTCTCTTTAAATAACAAAATTGTATTTGTCATATCAAACCCTTTAATAAATTATATTAAATATCATGTGTACAAGGTAATCCCTACACCTGTATTAAGAAGAGATAACTCTTACATATTTATTTTGCCATCATCTAATTACTTAGCTATTTCCGAAAATAAACTTACTTATGTAACCATAGATAACTTTGATGATTGCAAGCATTTAGATCAGAATGAACTAATTTGTTACACTAAAAATCCTTTTTATTCACTTCAGATTAGACCCATTTGTGAAACTGAAATTTTATATAAAACTGAATTCATACCTGATAATTGTAATACTAGAATTATGAAATCAATCAATGAAATTTGGTACAAGTTAGATAACAATAAATGGCTATTTGTATTACCCAAGCCAACAGTGATAACAATAATGTGTAAAAACAGTAATCAAAATGTACCCGACGAAATTAAAATTGATTCCACAGGAATTCTAAGTACTAGACAATTTTGTAAAGTTTACACAGCAAATACTATCCTTGTTTCTGTAGATAGTAATTTTGAAAGTTCTTTTAATTCAATTATACCGACATTTGATATTGTCAATGACGACTGTTGTAAACATAAAGTAATTGATAACTCGACTCTAATCATGATGCATTCCCATTCAACTACTCTTGATAGAGAACAATTATTAATGGCTAGTCATAAATTAGACCAATTCAACAAATTTGAAATAAAAGATGAAAGTGTCATTCAAAAAGTCTTAAATAATAATTATTTTGTTTATTGTGTATTAACATTTGCAAAATTTTAGCCTTGTTTATTTTATATAAAATTTATAAGAAAATTCGTTCGAAGGTAAAACCCGAACCAAAGAATTGTTGTGCCATGATAACCAACTGTTTAACATTGAATATAAATAAAAAATCCCATAAAGAAAATATTTCTGTAGAATTAGCTGATGATTCTATAGAGAATGTTCCATTGAGAAGAAGTCCTAGATTAGCTTCAATAAAGGACAATGTATAAAAATATTATCTCATAAGTATTAAGTGTGAAGAATAAAATTTTATAAAATTGTATACCTATATAAGAATTGTAAAATTATGAAATTTTGTGAATATATAATATCATATTTTATTGTATCATGACGTGAACTTACTTCCTGATAGCATTGTGAATATTGTTTTTTTTTCAAAAATCTATGTCATTTAAAGATTTCCCTATATTTTTGATCTAAGGGTGATGGTGTAATGTACCTATACCAACCATTATATAAATCAACATTGTATAGGAATGATAAACATGGAATAAACATTTTAGTTTTGTAAACAGAAATGTAAATTCAAATATTAATATCAATTAGAGTCCCTACAACGACCCCGGTCTTATCATAAAGTAACTTTGACCCGGAGCCGCCCGATGTTCCATACTTATCATCCTAATTGTTTGGATTAGAATCCCATATAAGCAGAGTCTTGTCTCTAACTAGATGCATTATTGATCAGTCTTCACATAGATTCAGTAGAAGTAGATTGACTACGGGAGTGTTCACATCAATGTAATTGTGCTTTTATTAATTGTTGTAATTAATCCAAAATAAAAAGTAATCTCAACCATCGTGTTAGAGTATTATTTCTGTTAAATAAGACCCTTTGGAAGAGACGGAAGAGGGTCGTTTACAAAATATATAAATAAACAAATAAATAATAAGCAAATAAATAATAAGTAAATAAATATATAAAGAAATAACTGCAAAAATATATTTTATTTATTTAATTTATGGTACAAATACAGTTCTTATATATACATATCAGATTAAAGTTTTTTTTTTAAATACTTGGTAGTCATGTAGACCTCATCAGTAAAGAGAAGCTCTCGAGTCTAATGAGGGAGCCACAGTTTTCTTTCCTTATTATAATATATAGGTACGTAGTATATACACGTTATTTATTAATACAGTAAAAAATGTAAATTGATAATGAAAGTATTGGAGTTATTTTGAAAAAACCAATAGGTTTAAATGATTTGTGAATTTAAGTTTGATTTTAGGAAAATTTTAATTTTTTGATTTGCTCTGAGAGGTTACTGATGCATCGTATCTCGATAGGTAAGTTATTATAGTAATTAATGGCTTTATAAATATAGTGATACTGCATTTGGGTTGTTTTACATTTAGGCATTATAAATTGGTTTCCATTTCTCATAAGTTTGAAATATTCCTGGTTTTCTGTAAGGTTTTTTCTTTACATATTTTTAATATGGAAACTTGCTTGAAAATATGATCTACGTTTGGTACTGGAAACAATTTAAAGAGATCTTTTGTTGGAAACGTATTTTTTTTTTCAATATTACTTTAATGATAATCCTTTGTGATATTTTTACTGAGTTTATACGTTTCTTATAACAACCTCCCCATCCGATAACACAGTATATGAGTAGAGAGTGAACAATTGCGTAATAAACATTTTTAATAATTTTTGTACTTAAAATATTTCTTAATCTAACGAAAATGTAGATACATTTCCTTATTTTTTTTACTAGTTCAATGATCTGTCTTTTCCACTTGAGGTGTTGATCGATGATCACACCAAGGTATTTTGTTTCGGAGATGGAGTTGATTAATGTACAATTATTGTTAGGTAGTTTACAGTTCATATTACATTTTTGCCCATGGATTATAATTTTGTTGTTTTGTAAAGTTATTTTTTGTAGAGAAAATAAGATATATGTAGTTTTATTGGCGTTGAGTGTCAGTAGTTTGCTGTCAAACCATGATTTTTCTAAATAAATAAATTTTCTAAATGATTTTAGAGTATTGATATCTTTATATGCTAATTCGTGAGCTAGTTCCCATGTTGGGCCGTTTGTTATCAGTACAGTATCATCTGCGTAAGATATTAGTTGACTATTAATATTTTGTTGAAAGATTTCATTTACATAAAAAATAAATAGTAATGGCACGAGGACCGTGCCTTGGGGCATTCCGAAATGACTTGTTAGTGACGTGCTTAAGGTATCATTTAATTTTACTATTTGAGGTCTATCTGTTAAGTATGTAAATAAATATCTAACTAAATAGAAATGTAAATAACGAAATAAATATATTTAAATAAATGTCAAAATTAATACATAAATGAATTAATAAATACATATCTAAATTAACCTACAAATAAATATCTATTGAAATATAAGGGTAACTAAATAAATATATGAATAAATAGAATTTTAAATAAATAAATCCTATACGGAAGTGGCATGATACGTTTGATTGAGATTTTTTCTTAAAAATATATTATTAGTATCTATATTTAGCACAATTCCAATCCATAAAATTACGAATTTGCGAACACCCAATAAAACGGTAAGTAGGGTACCTTTTTAAAAATTAAACGCACCTACGAAAAAGTACTTCAATAAAACAGTAAATGTGTGCGAAAGAAAGTTACATAAACGACTTTATCAAAAAAAGACTGAAAACATTAAAAAATTATAAAAAATGTTAAAGGATAAGAAGAAAAAACAGGTGTATAATAATAAGTCACTTGCTGTTACAATCAAGTTTAAAATTCCAAAATGTCGTTAAACTCACAAAGATATGAAGTAAAGACGACATTTCACGGAACGAAAGAAGAAGAAGAAAATAAATGTTTAAATGTCACGAGGTAAAGACTTCTCTATTGTATTTTTTTTAAATTGTGTTTGTCATTTATATTTGCAGAGAAAACGGTAAATATATGCAAAAATAAAATAATTAAAAACGGCCTTGTGAGAAAAAAGCTTCATATATATACAGTTCGAGTTCCTCAATTTATAAGTGACTTCACTCTCGGTTCCATTGCACGGTTAAATAATAAAAATTGATTGAATTTACGTAAAATATACAAAAATTCACCGTCACTACCACCTGCCACGGAGGTTACCTCCAGACTAAAGAGAAAATGAAATTCAACAAAGATTACAGCGAGGAAAGCAATATTGGTAAAACAGTTGAATATCTACAAAAATATTCATTTTTATCGATTTGTTTCGCTTATAACTTTCCTAAAAATGAAGATGAAAAAATCTAAAATTAGGTCATCTGTGAAAAGCAGGGCCCTACAAAACTTGTTTAAAAGATTTGAAATTGGCCTCACTGCTGCGAAGCTACGGCAGTAAAGGTGAAATCCGAATGTAAGCGTCCGTCACGCTAAAACGTTTCGTTTCGGAACAATATGTTTTTATTTATTTATAGACTCGCTAGCGGCACTGATCGCAAAACACCGAGATATGCAGTAAAAACAAAATTTCCCACGATCGAGCGTAGAATCGAAAAAAGAAGAAGAAGAAGAAAATAAATGTTTAAAAAACGACACGCGGCAAAGGTTTGTCCTATGTATTTTTTTTTTAAATTGTTATAATCGTGTATACTCGCGGAGAAAACGGTAAATGTATACAAAAAAAACGCAAAAAAACGGCCAATGTTCAAAATCGATGTGACAAACAAACAAATCTATAAATAAACATATATCGCAGAAAGTACCTTACAAATTTAATATATATGTAAATGTGAATGTGGACATCAAAGGCACATTCTGCAATGACTACTTCTGGACAGGATGCAAAATTTCTAAACTTTAATACACGTGCATGTGAATTTTTTTTTGAATGTGGCAAACTCGCTTTATAATACAATAGATCTTACGAACAGAATCACATATTGCTTATATTTTGTAATTTTTGTATTTTTTGCCGAAATGGCGACTTCGGCACGGTAAATACCGATGTCGCCAGTGGGTATCTAATTTTTATTAAATACAATATGGGGGTAAAATTGTGTCCCCACCACGGGCCTGACTGAATGGGAACAGTGTAAATACCCACTCAAGCCAGGCTATAAGGTATTCTTGTAACAAATAAATGAGGAGGTAGAAAAATCAGGTATCATTCCTGTTTCTACCTCCGGACCATCAATAACTCTTTTAATTTCGATTCTGCAGAAGTTATCAGCGATCCACTCCTACAAATAAACAGTCTTTGTTTTGTACTGAACAATAGGAATCCATTCAAATTAACATTATCTCGATCCAAATATGACATATCTCTCCACAGCGCACTGGAGAGTTATGTCACATTTGGATCTACATTCTGTTACAGGTGGAAAATATGATTATATTACGATTTTTAATATTCGCTTCTTCCACGGTGAATTTATCTTTTATTTACTTATTTATAAAACGTATTGGCCAAGAAATCTAAGCTTACATAACGTAGGCGTTGCCACAAATTAAATAAACCTCAGTGTTCGTAAAATTACGTCTTAACTGAGATTATTTTGCATACTCTAATTTAAATTCATCAAACATATCGGCGTGTAACATTTTTATATATGTACCTAGTCTTTCTATCTTTTTTATAGTACATATTGTACATCTCTGCACTGTATTAGGTTTTTTGCTGGAGGCCTTTGTATGTAGATATTCAGAAGGTTTTTTGAAATACTTTTCTATTCTGTTGTTCCACAGTTCTAGGAAGTTCAGTTTCGAGGAAGGCTTTGTTGTTTTTATTGCGTTGGTTTTATCTCCATGTATTCAGGTGATCTTTTACTAAAGATAAACCTAATTCACAAATTGTTTCTTTCGTGTCTTTATCGAGTAATAATATTTTCAACTCTGGTGCGAATCATGCTCCTGTATAGATTGTTTTGCCGTTTTGTAACCCCATCTTTACCTACATAAAAACCTTTTTTGCGTAGCTCTGAAATTTGTATATCGTCACTGTCCGAATCAGAAGATAGCATATCAGCATTCACCACACTGCCTGTGTTAGTGTTGTAAGCTCATATGATCAGAATCATTATCAGACACCTATTCTGCATCCATATATTCATAGTCAAACTCGTCATTTTCTTCTAAAAGCGCTCTTAAAATGTCAGATTTCTTTTACTGAGGAATTTTTTAATGAACATTTAATACATAAATAATTATAAATTAAATTAAAAAGGTAAACGTAGCTTTTGAGCCACGCGCCGTACAAGGTGGGGTGTGTGTTACCCGGGCGAGCTTGGAAACAGACTCCCGAATTGACAGCACTGATCTGGACGGCAAGGTCGCATTAGAAGCTACTGAGAAAACGAACTCGCGCGCCTTTATTGTTTTATATAAATTACGATTTTTCAACAGCTGGGGTGTGTCATACCCCACCTCGTACACGGAGGGTTAAATCTATATTCCTAGTAAAAGTAAATCATATTATATATCATACTTCGCAATGAATCGAAAGAGTTTTAATATAATTTTCTTGATATTCCTTTCATATTATTGGTACGAAGGCTTTCTTCTCTTTCAATAAAATCATACCAGTCTGAAATCGGCACGAGTGCTTCAGTGAAGCACCCTTATAGAATTGTGTAAGGTTTCCAGATATCCGGTCCGTAACTATTGTTTAATATGTTTTTAATAAGTTTTACCTTTACCTATTTCTAGTCTTCCTCACATTCTTTCCTTATTTTCTCATATTATTGTACATATTAAATACCATTGTGTATAGAGGTCCATTCTTTTAAAAAATATTTATTGCCATTAATAATTATTCCAATAATAAGCTTTAAATTAAGGCCCGCGTTCACTTAACGAGACACAAATAAAACATTCTCTGAGGTTTTGTTATCAGTTATATCTCAGTAAAGTGAAGAGGGACCCACCTCAAACCCAAGGCCGTTTTATGAGTAATAGTCTCCATATCGGCCCTACACTTTCCCCACCTGATTTGGGATTTTTTTATGCTAAAGTGGTCATCCTACCCGCGCTACTTAAACTCATCTCACTCCCAAGTCCCAACAGCTTACTTCTGAATTCACCGTGTCCCGAAACCATTTGCATCGCGAAATGGTTCAACACCGGAGGATCGCTTCTTCTCTTATCTCGAATACAGGGGAGGGAGGAGTAGGTCCACCTCCTCTGTGTCGCTGTATCCCATCTCCCCTGCCAGACTCTTAGAGTCTCATAACTAAACCGTGTACACTCATATTTGAACGTTATCTGCTTGAGGACCTTAATGTGCAAATGGTGAGGCAGCACCTCCAGACCTTTCCTCGACGAGCAGCGAGCTGCCTTTTCTAGGACCAAGAGATCAGCAGGCAAGACCCTTGCCAGCGCCGGAAGCGCAACGCTAGAGGTCGTCCGATATGCGCTCATCAACGCTAACAGGGGCCTCTCTAGCCCTTGCTCAAGGCAGAGGACCAAACCTTCATTGCATATGTGACCTGGGTCACATACACTACATTATAAGGCTCATAGCAGGCACTCGTATACCTCACTCCGCCGTCGGCATCCTTCTCAGCGTACCAAAAAAAATTTGCTGCCCGCTCAGACACAGCCTTGAGATGTGACCAGAATGTTCCCGACGTATCCATTATCACCCCCAAGTATCTCGTAGTTTGGTCAAATTGAACACGCGAATTGCCCACACGAATAATCGGACACCTATTCATGTTCGATCTTCCCTTCATAATCAAAGCTACGGTCTTTTGAGGAGAAGGAGAGAATTTGATCTGCGCTCCAATTCAGACCGGCTCCTGCCAGACACTAGCAAAAGCACGACATCCGCGTACGCAACCATGATGCAGCCAGCTGACAGCGGTAGCAGCAGAAGATCGTCGCCCATATTCAATTCTCTGGTGGTAAGACAGTTATGTCTGATAGATAATCCTTTAAAATATTAGACAGATGGCGTGCACAGTGGATGCACCTCGGACAAATCCAAACTGCCGATCGCAGGCAGGCGAAAGAGCGGACTTTATCCCATTTTAACCGCCGCGCTGCTGGGTTACTTCTAATTTACCCAACTCACAACAGGAATCGATAATCAATATACTGACTTTTGATATACCTACAGTAATGTTGAATTGAGAGTCGAGACGTAAAATCTTTGAGACACGGTGTGTACACAAATAATTTAAAAGCCAAGAGTTGTCTTCTAAGAATCTCATGGTAGTAAAATCTCTTTAAAGTATCTCAGAGATTATTTCGATTCGATAATTCCATCCGCGGACACGGGCCGTTAATCCATGAGTCTTTTTCATTTACAAGGGAGGTGGGGTTCAAATTAATTTTAACAATAATTTATTTTAATAACCATAGGTTCATCCTCACGCAATACTAAAGACAGAGTTTGTTCAAAATTTTCAGATGGTTTTTTTCTACAGAGATCATAATTTCTGACTTAATTTCAAATACTCTCATGATGCAGATGGCTATTACCAAGTAAACCCTCGAAAGATTCGAGATTATTTAAGGCATTGTTCCCTTCCGGGCAGCGGAGGAAAACTGCTCTGAAAAGGGATACATCTGCTTGAACGAGGCTATCGTATTTCTGGTCCACAAAGAGTTTGCTCGGCCACCGGAGCTAGACGAACGCCTCTAATTGAATTCCGGTAACCGTTCCCAAGCCCGGATAAAGGAAGAAAGCTTTCTATCCTAAATCCTATCCTTTCCATAGATTTTTCCTGTGCCAAGATTGCGGTAACTAGCTCCTTTGGCGGAACTTCACCTTACCTTTCCCATAATCCCTAACCTCAATGGCATTCAACACACCGCTGCACACCGATTGTCTCGCCTCTGTGTGCCACCGGATCCATGTGCGTCGGGGTGGCCGGTGAGTCTGATGGGATTCGCCTTGTAACTAAAGTCTGGCAGCGATGAGATTGCTGGCGGTGGGGGCAGGCCTGGCGCACTGGGAGCTCCTAGCTGGATTCTTGCATCTTGCGACCGTTCTGCTCCCCCTCCAACTAGAAAACATACCCTAAAAATATATTATCCTCATTTTATCTGCTTAGGTGACCATGCCTAGGGGATTGTCTTTACAAGTGGTGACAAAAATAAAAGATAGAATCTTTAATAGCAGAGATTTTTCCCAGCAAACAAAAATATCGGTCTACTAAGTTATTGTGCTTCCCATACTACTATATGGAATGAAGACTTAGGTACCCTACAGAAGTCACGTTAGGAGTCTGAAATGTTCCACCAACGATTCCTTCGCCGCATTCTAGAGATCCACTGGAGCGACCATATATCTGACGATACAGTTCTGCGTCGCTCTAAATGTCGGCCAATCGAGGACATGACCATAGAAACGAGATTGAGATGGATGGGACACGTATTACGCATGGGCAATTACAAACTTCCAAAAGGGGTCTTATAGTAAGCAGGCGAAAGTCCAGAGGACAGAAAAGAAAGATCTCCGAGAATCGCTGAGCCTATGTGGAGCACCCGAGAATTGGAAGCAGCTAGCATAAGACCATGTGATCTGGAGGAGAGTTTGCTCTCAGACTGATGGTGTTGCGGTAGCCAGACGATTAAAAAATGGGTAGCGAGCCGCAACCATGTGTCAATAGGACCGACCAATGCAACCTGACCGCTTCCTTTGTTAAGTATGCGGGAGAGAGTGCGCCTCTTGAATAGGGCCATTTTCCCATCACAAAGCTTATGAGAGGCGCAGCAACAACTAAGTCAGAATGGCGAGGAGATCCTCGACCATGAGGCCCACCTACGCCACATCACCACAAAAGATCGGTAGATATGTGATTGTAAACATACTTTAGTTAACATACTTTACGCGCGGATGAATGTGGGCGACCGAACTCTCGTGAGTTTAAGTATTGCAATCGTCACACCGGATCTGCCCACCGAAGCACCAATAGAGAAGTGTTGGTAGTCGCACTCCTGCTACCCTACAGGTCTGGGCCCAATTCCCCTGTCGGCCAATCAAGTGAGATAGTTACATTTTTAGATATAAATTTTAATACAAATTTTTCCAAAATCAAAAATAATCCAATATTTTATTTAAAATACATTTACTCGTATATATGTATTGTCGTTATTAATGTGATTATATTATTGCTTCTATGTTTGTCCATTAGCAATGTTTATCTTAAGCAAATTTGTTAAAAATATATAATTTTTCTGCTTCTCCTAATTCTTCAACTTCTTCTTCTTCTTCGACTCGGCAATCAGTGACTACAGCCAAAATAAAGTGGCATCCATCCCTTGACATTGCCTTGGTGTTCGGTGCTTCAGTCTTCTTAGTAAAAAAAATTTAATAAATTAAAAATATTTACAAACTAAAAATATCTTAATTTTCATATTAGTATTATTTGACCACATAATTGTCACGGTATTCAATTCTCATGTAAAACTCAGTCTAGGTAAGGAAATAGTGAAAGTGTTTTCATTTTAACACTCTAAAACAATAATTTAATGCAAATATGTACTCAATCGTTAAAAAAATTAATGGAAAATCAACTTTCACTTTTGTATGCTTAAATAATTAAATATATAGGTACTATTGTAATCAGATATTTATTTTTATTTTATTTATTTATTTATATTTAATTATAATTATAAGATTTTGTTTGGACTGTGCCTGTCTCACTAGAAATATCTGTGTTTAGACAGGCATATTACTTTGTGGTTATTCATTGCAAATTGAGTTTAACACTTATTTACTTGGTGTTAAGTATTATATTTTGTAATGTTTGGTTTGTATTTTTGCCAGAAGAAAAAACGGTGGCTCCAAAAAAGTTGATATTGTAATATAGTAATACAAAAAATAGTTGATTAGACCAAGTGAATTAGTGTTAAAATCAATTTGAAATAAATATATTTAATTGTACGATTTCTATATATAATCTTAAATGAAAATAATTTTTGAAGTAACAACGAACACTACAAAGGAACCACTCTTAAAAATCGTATGGAATAATTGGGTTGAATAAGAAACAAACAAATTAGTCGTAGATATGTCTAATTAAGGGTGTATACACAAACTAATCATACCCAATTAAATAAATACGGGTTTTCTCCGATAAGAGCTCGGATAAAAACGTGATCCTCCACTTGGTGACGTCAACGTTGTCGATTTCTCCGCTGGCCCGTTTCCTGAAAAACCCGGATAATCAATTCGGACCACGTCCGCTCATTGTTGCTGGCCTTTATTCCTCGATCTTTTGTCTCAGCCGCAAGCGCAGGGGTGGTAAAAAGTTGCCCCGCAGAAGGGTGAACGGTGACTCGTAAATCTACCCTTTTGTTGCGCCTTCGAATTCCCAGCCAGACGTCCATTTATCAAGATAGCCGGCCCGGTACAAATGGGTGAGTGGGTCGAGAAAACGCGAGCTGATTCAACATTCATTTCCGTTTTTAGTTTATTTTTCATGGACGGTCTTTGTTTTCAGAAACACAGATATTGTTTACATTATGTATCCCTATTCCTATCAACTGAACAACATAACAATTTAATGTGATTTGTAGCATTGTGTCACTGAATTTATAATACACCGTGTAAAATATTTCGACGGACCAATTATTTAAAATTGAAATTAAATTTAAATTTGAAAGTCGTTGTTAATATACACATCAACATCAATGGCTTGCTGCACATATATAGTATGTCAAGTTTTAATATTTTAAGATATCTTGAGACTATTTCGCCAGTTCAACAAATATGTATTTGTCTTGTAAAATACTCGTTTACTATTTGGAGTGAGAATTAATAAAACTGGAATAAATAAAATTGGTTTATGTATGATTAATATAAGAGTGATTGTACGTTCAATATTGATGCGTAAAAATAGTCTAAACATACACAAAGTTTGAATTTGAATATTTTACATCTTAGCGCACACAATAAATTTTACATCCCTTTTTCTTCTTCTTCAGCCTTCAGCTTTCTCTGTTGTTTGCTTGTTATAGGCATTCCCCCCCCCCCAGGGAAAAATCGTCTTCTAACGCCTCTTACTGTCCCAAGGTCTCCACTCACTTCAGAACTCTTGGAGTGCATTTTGTGGCATCATATGTAAATCTTATGTAGTATTTAAAAAGTGTACAATGGAAGAACACAAAATTACAAAAAAAACTATATAAATCCAGTTAACTCATTATTAAACGTAATATGAAAAAAATGCCGTTCCGATGTGGTATTGGAAATAGATGCTGCACGTAGGCTCTAAATAAAGTGATTATTAAGTCATTTTTCTTTACTGCACTTACTGATAACACGATGTATAGATATGGAAGGGAATAATGACATTTATTTGAAATCATTTTTATTCAAATAATATTGTTACTACACCTACCTTACATTACCATAAAACTTTTTTTAAATCCTGTCTTTCCAATATTTATGTATGACATAGAGCCTTGGACTCAAAATAGACGCCATTGAAATGTAGATACTGTTGCAGACGGATACCACACATTCGAGGACACAAGTTGCACAAACGACGCAAACCTATAACAAATTCAACCATGGCAAGCATTATCTTTAGTAGTAAATAAAAGATTTTTTGACTGGAGTATTCATTGAAATTATAGCCCACAAAGTATGCTATCCTGGTGATAACTACAGGATGAAAATGATCTGAAAGAGAGATCTGAAAGAAAGAAAGGTGGATAGATGCTCTGTATTTGACTAGAGGGATCCTGGAATCAGCTTTGAAGGAACAAATTGAGGCCACTATACTCGTATACTAATACTGATATAATGAAAGAAAGAATCACCTTCCAGTATGGGTTTTATCTATTAAATAAATTGAAAAAATAATTTTATCGTCATCAAAAACAATTACATATAAAAGAATTGTGCAGTCATACATTTCTCCAGCGTTTCATTTATATACCGAACAAAAGGAAAGTGTTAGCATAATGTATCTACATATAAGTAAATGTAAGCTCTATATAAAGCAGATCTGCTCTAGTACATCAAGAATCTAGAGCATGACCGCGCTCGACTCCATGTTTGTATTACTTACAGGCATACATACTTGGGGAACCTAGCTTTTATCCCGGCGGAAGCAAAACCAGCCATCATTAAAAATATTATACATCCCAGAGGAATATTACGAATACATGTGTATTTTAATAGTTTACAATATCGTTCAACCACAAACTTGTTTTTATCATTAAAAATTATCACCTTAAATTTAATTCCTACAAGTTAGTAGGTAGGTGGACCATTTAACAAAGACAGTCGAATTAGTATGTGTAAGCCGTGCGTACGAGGCACATTGTTTCGTTATGTTGGCCTTAAACACGAACACAAAAAAACAATGTAACAATGAAAAGAAGTCTACCTATATTTCAATATTATATTATTTATATATTTATGCTTACCAAAAAAAATTATCATCCGGATCACTTAACTAATTATGGTAACCTTTCATTACCCGGCTTTTTTATTATTATTCCCGACCAATTTAAGTGTGGAGTTTTTGTGTTTATGAGAACTTTATAAAAATATCGAATATTTTGAACTAGGTTATTAAATAATCTTACTTACATACCATCACGCCGTTTCCCCAAGGGGGTAGGTAGAGAGGATAGTACGCCACACTCTTCTGTTCTGACACACCACTAATACAACGCGAATATATTTTTTTCTTATCATTATTTTCTCATTCATTCGCTCAACATGCTCACACCATCTGATACACCCATTTTTCATTCTATCAACTATGCTAAGATCAACTTTACATTCTTTCCTAACATCTTCATTCTTTACTCCATCATGAATGGATTTCCACACACGTCTAAGTAATTACATTGAGTTGACTTTCGTTCCTCTTCTGCCTGCTCCAGGCTTCACATCCGTTGTACCTGAATCCCATTGTGTGAATAATTTGGCAATAAATATACCAAAATAAACAATATCCAATATTTCAACGTATTCTTCATCGGGTGCTCAATTCTGTGCATCGTAGTACCCTCCTCTGTGTAGAACTTGATGTACAAAACGTCTCCATTCCTCCTGCCTTGGAGTCACGTTAATCGCAGCGATAGAGGATCCTGTTAGCTTCTTTATTTGGTATCTTGTAGGACCTCATTTTCATTTACCTTTAAATGTTCCTGTTATCGCGAACTTCACGAAACAGTTTTCGTTTCCCCTGGTAGCATGGGTATGTCAAAAATATGCAATAATCCTTCCTTCCACGTGTTGTTAAAGTCTTTCAGTCTCTCGCAGCTGTCAAAAACCAAACACTTGCGCCATGCGCGTATTCCGGATAGTTTATAACTGTTCAAGTTCTGGAAACTTCTGGCGTATTTTGGTGCATGTTAGTTTCTTCCAGACCGTTCCGGAACCTTCGGGAATCTTCGATTATGTGCCATTCTCCTCGATTTTGAGAATCGCGTTACAATATGCACTGTTTTGAAACATTTAGCTTATGTATTTCTTAGCGTATTTCTTTATATTTATAAAAACTCATATTCTTATAGCTTTTTTGTCGAGTGGCTATGGCACTAGCTTTTCATAAAGGGAGTTTCTGATTAAATTCTCGCTGAGGTCACAATATTTTGGACTTTGCGAACTTTTACAGTTTAAAAAATATATGATATTTAAAAATCAGTGAAATAGTAGGTATGTTTTAAATACTTAGTGCAGACTTACTTTGAAAGGCTGATTTGATGACGTTTGATGTAATATACAAAGATAGCGATATGGCAAATTTTTACCACGATGGCCCAGACTATTATGGCGTAACACCTATCGGAGGGAAATCGACATGGGGTAGCGAGTGTTCGCTGTTATTTATTGGTCGACATAAATCACTCGTATTCTCAGCCAACCAGCCGATTCGTAAACTTCTCATTATTGGGGAAATGTACCCACCATGCGTGTGTAGTGTATTCGAAATTCGACACGTGTGTGATTTATTGTAACAAGACTTTTTAAATTAAAACTAATTTTTTAATGGGTCAACTGCCATGTAGAAATAACACGCCACAATTTAATATATCAATTTCAATTTTTATTAATACTTTATTTTTCAACATCCGGTTATCAACAATTCGTTAAAGAACCTGATGGATAGTCCCAGTGATAATAACAATCAATGTATTATGTAAAAACATTTTTCGACAATAGAGAAGTTAACTATTTTTTTTTCAAAAATTTAGTGAAAACAGAAGTCTAAAAGTAAAATTAAGATATCTCGAAAACTGACAATGTTATTGAATTTAAAATTTTGTGTGTGCAGTGTGCAGTTAGTGTCTGCCAATTTTCGTTACAATTTACGTTATATAATAACATGAATGTCTGGAAATGCAGACCCTTAATCGGCGTGGATCAAATTGTTTTCGAGATGCATGCCCGGAAAGCATACCACGCGACGAGGTACGCGGACCAGAAACGCAGCCGGGCGTCTCGCCTCACAATCAAAGGATGGATGACTCCCCTTTGTTTCATTACCCGCTCGCCGGAGCGTCACCTCCATCTACTCTGTCGCTTTCCTGTTCTCCTGATACGTCTATCTCGAGAACGTATACGAGATTCTCGTGTTCGCTTACATTGAAGTTACCGAGCGCATTGGAGTTGGAGAAGATAAATGCGAATGTTTCAGTTGGAATACGTATTTCTAAAAACGAGTGCATTAGGTATTTCAACGAATGGACGTGTTACAAATGTTTGGAGTGACTCAAAAAATGTTATATACGTCTTGTTTAACTACAGAGAAATGTAGAGTAGAGTCTATTGATATTATTGTCTTTCTATGTTTCGACGAGAGGTCTACAACGAAAATAATTAATTAATTGTCATGTTCTACGTACGTCTGTTATCTATGCAATTCTACACCATTTGACCAATCACAAACAAATTATGCATAACCTCTCTCTAGAACCTTGCGTAAAACATTTTTTTTAAATAACTTGCTGGTCTGGAGTGAACTGCGAACCCGCGACGACGCGAGGAACCCGCGAGGCGAGTGTCCTAACCACAAGACCATCAAGCTACTCAAACATATTTACCATCTTCCTCCCCCTGGCTACCTACATATCCTTCAGTCTCCGTAATATTAATGTCAGAATTAAGTACATCGTTCCTTTTTAATCTTCCAAGCTATATTATGATTGCTTCAAAAACGTAGTATGCAGTGCGAGGTGTTGGCATTTCCCATTTTAAAAAATAACTAAATCGCGTGATTTTGGTTTTGACGTTGCCCGTTTTAAAAAATAACGAAATTAATGAAATAAATGTGTATTTTAAATTATTTTGCAATTATAAAATTTATATTTTTTAATTGCACAAAATCTCCATTTCCAGTTTCAAAAAATAATGAAATCGTGTGAAAAACAGCAGACAATGATGGCCAATGGCAGACAGTAACAGCCGCGCAGCGGCCAACCGCAAGCACCAATGATCACGTGACGGCCAGCACTGTAGCCCGCATGGCCCAGCAGCAACCGCTAGATGAATATTAATATTTCTCTAACTTTACCCATTAGGCCCACAACACATCCGTGATAAAGGATTACAGAATGTTCAGTTTGAGTACAGACAGATAGATGGATATACATTCAATTTTATACTTAAATATAAATGTATATTTATTAGAGTTACCTACGGAATTCTCAATAATTATTTATATTACTGGAAGAGGTGGGGTAATCAGAGGTAAAGGGGATGATGTATTTGTTTTACGCAGGGACCTAGAGGGAAAGTAGGCTAAAAAGATTATTTCAAGGAAGGGAGATGCGTAGGGGAGAGGAACTTGTTTTCGCAATGTGCTAACGATTAATTACGCGAAATTTGAAATGGATAGTATTAAATTTAATTTCGAATGGTAGGGTAAAGCGAGGGGAAATGTAGACTATATTTTCCGCCAGGTCCTGAAAAATAAGTATGCAAAATTTGGGTAATATCTTTCAAACGGTGTAGATTTGCATAAGGAGCAGACAGACATTGAGTTTTATAGGTAAAGAAAATATTTCTGGAATTATACACAAAAACGTTCTGAAAAAAACAATCCTTGATTTCTACAGATAAAATTAGATGTAAATACATTATTTAAAATCAAGGTTACAAAAATCTATTCCCTGTGGAATCGCTGATCATTTTACAATTCAAAATGTTCGACAGGCGCCAGGAAACCATGGAACAAAAAAGAAGTAGAGAGACGTAACACGAACGATACAAACTTATGGGCCAACTTGGATGCAGGAACGAGTTACATAGTAAAGGTTGCTTGTAAATATAGGTATTGCAAAATATGTTTACAAAGGTACGTTACAGTCCCGTCTGGACCGTTCAAAATCTTCTCATAGCGCGTGTTCACGGGTGAGATTTTTATCTTACATCATTCTCTGAGTTATGGATTATATTTCCATGACATTCTTTGAAGATAACTCCCGGCTTATTAATGCTTGCTGTGCGTCAAATATTAGTCCATTGATCGTTGATTTTCTCTTCCTTTAGGGAAATTTAAGTCTCCCTTGCAGCGCTTAAAACAGAATAAATATTTAAAAGTTACCAGAATAATTGTTGTAAGTTTTTATGGTTTTTAGGTGACGTTTGTATGCACGTGACTCGTTGTCAAACTTATATACAAACGCCATATATACCGTAATCAATTTGACTTATCGATTACGTAATCACTGAAAATCAAAAATATTTCATCTCTGAAAACATGTTTTAAATGTCAGGAGTAAAAAATCTCATATTTTAAGGTGTTTTTTTTTCTTCTCAAGAGTGTTAAAAAAATATTAGGCTGATTTTAAATTAAAATTTAAATAGATATTTAATTTAAAATATTAGTGAAAATAAGATTAACATTTTTAACTAAAAAGTATACCTCTACTATATACTTGAGAATATATATAATATATTCTCAAGTATACCTCCGGGACTTATCGTATCTCATGTAGAGGGGTCTTAGATACGAAGAATCTTTCTACATTACTAAAATTTCTGATTTTATAGAATAAAATAAATAAAGAGATTGAGTCAAACTAGCGAGAAAGCAGTTCAGGTGGCAGACGTTAAGACGGTGGGAACTAAAACTTCTGCCGTTCGGAGAACGAGCACTAATGGGAAACTGTCGGCGAAATTGTTTGCCACTCATGCATATTTTTCATTACGTCTTCTTAAATTAAGCATCTTTTTTCGGTGCTACCTTAACAACGTTTTTAAATTAAAACTCACAGTGAAATTATTTTTTTACTTCAAAACCGACATCACCGGTAAAAAAATAATTTATGCATATTTTTCTTAAAGAAAACATATTTTTAATTATAATGTTACAATTTAAGAACAAACTTCTATGATTTTTAAAATAAATTAGATAAATCTAATAGAAAGGTGCGCAGTGTGTCCAAATGATATAAAATCATTATTTATTCCGCCCAAACAAATGAAGTACGGGAGGTGTCCGTAGGTGGAGATATGTTACGAAGAAATGTAGCTGGTATCCATCAGTTGTCAATTGTTGTGAAATGGAATGAAAAAGGAATGACATTAGCAGCAATGTTGCACACTGACACTATTTATTATAAAGAACTCCAATTTTAATTTAAAATTAAAAAATCAACAATCGATTTTAAGTGTTAAATATTTTATTATCCAAAAACAGGACGACCGTTTCGGCAGATTATGTCAGTTGTTAATGCCAGCTTTGATTTCAAATTAGCGACATAGCATTTAATTGTGCCAAAAGCTTGAAGATACGTAAGTAGAAACCATTCGCTAGATCCATCAGAATTTCTGGGATTCGGGAATTCCAATCGGCATAAAGGAGCGTAGTCCGGATGTCCTGGTAGGCCATCAAGAAGCCGAAAGAACAATGTGATTGGCCTAGTGCGTACAGGATCGTCGTATCGCAGTCCCAAAACTCGTCAACAAGATGGGGGTAACCGTTGGATCGATACATTTAATTTTGACCGAGAATTGAAGAGGTCGTCTGCAAAATTTATGCCAAAGCTGCTATGGCTAGTGCAGCTCCACCATGATGATGCAGCCGCCCATTCTTCGCATTTGAGGCTTTCTTGTCCAAATACTTACACCATTCCCTTCAAAATATACCATTCAGTATCCCTACCTGCCGACATTGCTCCATATGATTTTTGGCTATTCCCCATGTTAAAAATATCTCTCAAAAGGACCCGATTTGAATCAAGAGAAGATATTGTACGGAACGCGACGGCCCAACTGAACACTGTTCCAAAGATGCGTTTCAGAAATGTTTCTAATAATGGCGGGACCGCTGGGTGCTATTACCAAGGGGACTACTTTGAGTGAAGTTAGAGTATGTATAGTTTTTGTGAATAAATGTGTTTCTGCTTACCAAAAGCTCGATATTTTTGTACTCAGTACATATAGAAAAATCTATCTCACTTAAATTATTGTAAAAAGTATTGTGTTATTGGTTATTGTACTTAATTGGCCTAAAACCGGAATACTTTTCGTTGCTGGTGGAATTTGTTACTATTGTGCATCGTAAATAATTTATATCTAAT
The DNA here is from genome assembly GCA_016648135.1 of Agrypnia vestita. NCBI lineage: Eukaryota > Metazoa > Arthropoda > Insecta > Trichoptera > Phryganeidae > Agrypnia > Agrypnia vestita. Next base: position 2,664 of record JADDOH010023618.1, on the reverse strand, counting down.
TTCAAATTTAAGACTTATCCGAGCATATACGTAGTCTTTTGAAAATGATATATTTATTATTTTATTTTATAAATCTGTCAACTAAATATTCAAAAGACATTGCTTAATATTCCAATTTGAAAATGTTGACGTGTCATGTTGTGATGGTCGACATAGAGATAGATTTAATAAATTTAGAAAATCTTAAAATAATAATATTCAAAAAAGTCAAGTATGGACATCAAAAATATATTTCTTCTGTTTGGAATCGGTTAAAAGTAAAAGCCTGATATATTTCTTCTTAAGATTCTATGTATTACAAGAGGCTAACAAAATATTGAATATTCAGCTATACAAGTAATATTTCTTAGATCTTTATTATACCATAGATATAATTCTGTGTTAAATTAATATTGTTTGCCAATCCTAATAGACCCGACCTTGTGTGTAGGTGCGAACGAGCCTTTATTATTTATGAATCGGAACAGCAAGTCTCGCGTGTAGCGAGTGCTTTACTATTATTTTAACGAAACGGACCAATCACAGGCGCGCGTTGCCTTCGACGGGTTGAGCCGGAGGCGACCGTCCTGATGGCTGAATCCGGCCAATGGCGAGCGCCGGCGGTGAGGTCATCGGGCATAGGATGAGTCACTGCACTAGCGTGGATTTCAGAGGTATGGTGAAATCGTTACTATAAAAGAAGCGAACACGATGTACTCAGCCCCTTCAGTTCGAGACCAGACTTGCGAGCGGGAGCGCTGCCCAACAGACTACCGACGGAGCCCTGAGTTCCAGAACAGCATTTGCGGACGGAGTTGCTGCCCGGACTTATGGAGGAATCTACCATTCATCAGTAGCAGAGAGGATCATACCGCCACTGTGTAACAGCTAAGGAACACATTTATATTATCTATCGATTAATTATTTTCACTATCGAAATGTATTTATTTTGGGAATATTTGAGTTCGTAATAATTGTGTAATTAAATATCACGATTGCTTGTGTGATATTGGTTCAAATCGTACGAGAATTCCTTCCAAACGGATGTATTTTTATGCAAAGCGAATTTCATACCGGTTATGCTGAAAATTGAATACACGGAGTTCTATATGAATTACTTAGTAGCATTATAATAATTACTGTATTGCGTAGGTCTTGCGCAATCATTACACTCGGTCTACAACTAACTCTTTATGAATCGAGTACCTCGGTATATTCAGCTTAATAAGTGGCTTCAGAATGACGAGTAAAGGACAGAATGGGGAGATCTAACTAAAGATTGAGGATATCTGGTTTGTGTTAGCCTAGCTGGCTGAGGGGTGGATGATTGCCGGCACTTGGGCGTGGAACCCGCACAAGCCCCTGCAGGGCCCCTTAAAGGCGGGGTCCTCCTTGTTGCTCGGGGTCGTCAATAAACCGACCACCTAACCTCATCTGGCGCAAACTACTTAAACCAACAAAAAGGTTCCCTATGTCTTTGGAAGGATTTCCATGCTTGAATGCTGTAAAACCTTGATAGAAAACGTTAACTTCTATTTCGTCCTCTGTAAGAAAGACAGGGCCAGAATAAATATAAAAAATCATTCACTCATATGGAATAGCTGGGATATTATAAATATGTTACTAACACTCTAACATTTGTCCAAAGTAAATATTGCAAGATGCAGAATCGTGGGACGCCGCTCTGAAAAGGCATAATGAGATTGCACAACAATTTGAAACATCGCTGACTATGCCCGCAAAGGAGGCTAATGTCGTCATCAATTCGTACCAAAAGAGTACATGATTCTTCAAACACCGGCCTAAAAGAAAGGCGCCTCAAGACAACACACATCATCAGAAACTCGTACAAAAAGAGTACGGCCTTCTCAATTATAAGCCTAAAAGAGGGGCGTCACGGGATCACATCTCGTAAAGAAGAGATGGAGTCTCGGGATGCAGTAAGTTCCGGAGGAACAAGGGGGGCCGTTTAGTCACTTAGGAAGTCGGCCACCGGGTTTAGGCGGGCGCGGAGCCTCAACCCCTCTCAGCAGAGATGCTGAGGGTTTAAAAAACCAAAATTTAGCATTAAAAGAAACTATTATTTCATATAAACTCACGGGCTGTTGTAGAATCCTTTCGAAAAAACCATCCCCGAGACCTTATCTATTTATTCATAAAGAAGTTTCACTTCAAAAATGTAGTATTTCGTAGATAGCAAATATATGTATTATTTTCCCACGGAATTAATATGAACAGGTTCATGCACGTATAAGACGGAACCATTCAAGGTAAGAATATGCTAATACAAAGTGTTAATAATTATTAATTTCAGTGTTATTTAATATGTGTGAATTTTTTCCCTTTGCGCCGTTCGAACGATTTTACTGGTTTGTCTCAAATCGAAAATGTTTTATTTCTAATACACGAATTCTTTCTAGTGTTGTATTTTATTGTAACATAAATGTATCGATTATTAGGTTCGTTAGATGGTTTTATTACGTAATATTATGCAATTGTTTCCACACTGCTCCTATAAAAGAATTTGAAGTTAATACGATACACAACGGGGTCCTTCATCCATTAGACGAATCATGTGCCAATTCAACGACGTATTACGAATAGTATATATTGTATTTATCGAGATTTAGTCGCATTTATTATTCCTAGTGAGGTTGTTAGTATTGGTTCCAGGCGCCATTATGA
>JADDOH010023617.1:0-255322 GCA_016648135.1 Agrypnia vestita | reverse complement strand
GTCCCTTTGAGGAACTCGTTTGCTACCGGGCACGGCTGTGGGGCGGCTCGCCAGAAGAGGCGATGTCCCATTGGTCAGTATTGTGTTACGGTAAACTACAGAAAATTCCAATCAGAATGAAATCTATTACTGTCATCTACACCGCGTTCCTGCCAGGGCATTCATTACGGGTACATGGCTAAATTGCATTACAGAATTACCGGTAAATTGTTTTCGAACTACCGGATACTTCGATTTTTCAAGTTTTAATGTTGTACGATGATGGACGGAATTGCTATCATCGACTGTGGGTCGGAGTAAAGAAAGAAAGATTTTCATCCTCAATCTCCGCCGATAAAGCGCATGGTTTTTTCACCCTTTTTGAATACGCGACCCCTTTACAAGTAAAAAAATTCTAGCGACCCCCAGGTTCAAAATAAAATTATGTCCATGATTAAAAAAACGTTAAAAAAAAGTAAGTTACTCTAGAGAACTGGATTCTGAAGCTGCCAATGGGTAAAGATGGGTACATAAATCCTTTTTTTAATGTCGGTAGGTACAACTGGCCAACAAATTTGTTATTCGTGAAGGTGAAAAAAAAACTTATAGATTTACCTGCTGACGTCATGCTTAAAATGGAATTCTATTTGCAAACGATTGACATATTCTGGATGAAGAGAAGCGAAGAGAAGAATATTCAGAGCTGGCAAAATAACCTTTAAAATTGTTAGTGCCATTCGCCATTTCCTGCCTATGTCAACTAACGTTCTCTTCAATGGTAAATATAAAAATTTAGAAGAGAAACGGGCTACAATTAGAAAATGATTTGATTGTTAGTGTCTCAAAAATACAACCACAGCCTTCTCACTAAAATTTTTGTTACATTTTTATTTTATTATACTGCAATACTTTTATTGCAGTATATTATCTACAACTGAGTAACACTTGATGACCCTCCTAGGAGTCGCGACCCACTGATTGAAAAACACTGGTTTAGACACTCGAAATATTTCTGCTATAACTAGCTACTTACGTAGTTGAAAATGTACTTACGGAGTCCGTACTGGTTCTGGGATTTGCAGAGCTCCGCTTGTAGTCGCTCGAGTGTGCGCTGCACTTGCTGTGGTCGCCGGCGAACTTCTCTTTTTGACCAATCTTGAACTCTCACGGCTTCGTCGAATTCGGAAACAGATCGATACGTCTATTTCCGAAAGGTTTAAAATTTTGAACCTCGGATACGTCGTATTTTTAGGAACCGCATGAAAAAACGTCAATCTTCCAACAGAAGCAAAGACAACGGAACTTCAGAAATCTAATTGTCAACTGGTTCGGATTTCGTAAGTTAAAATCCTGACCAGCGAATAGAGCAGAATACCTCGAACGCCAATTTCGACCAATCACATTTCATTATTTCGATCGGCGGTCAGCGATCACGAAACAATTGAATTTTTTATTAGATATTTTTAGTTAATAATAGTGTGATATTTGAAATACATAGGTAAAACCATAGACGTACTATAAATATAGACTAATTACACACCAAAATATCTGCTACACAGAACGACAACACGAATTACTGTGAACATAGACGCACATTGCGGGAGTTGGTCTAGGGGTGTCCGAAATGTATAAATGTCCGCGCGAAATATATATAAAATATTAATACTATACACAACCCTGTTTATATTTGTATCTCTTTTACATGTATGCTGCGCTATAAGAAAGAAAGAGAAAAGACCATAGAATAAATACCGCATTTTGCTACTAACTTGATGATGATATGGAATATATAGTAATAGATAAATTAAAATAATATACAGAGTGTAACGGAGCTAGTTGGTCCACAATACTTCAGGTAGATTTCTGCCTTGATATGAGTCGAAAATGTTCAAGCAACCACGACCTAATATCAATGGTTAAGGAAATATGCGACATCAAATTTTGAAATTTTTTTTTCAATATTTCTGACTTATTTTTTACAAAACGTTGAAATATCATTATAGTAACTTATATTCATTACGAAAAATTCCTTCGTTTCAATAAAAGTTTAATAAAATAATAAAAACCCTGAAAAAATTCCGATTGGAATTGGAAGGTTGAATCTATTAAAACCTTTGTTATTTTGGTTTTGTTTTTTGCACAAGAACATTGAACCAAGTAGGGACCAATGTCTTTGTTTCTTGCAGAATTTTTCAAATAATTATCATGTCATTCGTCCTTTTTCAAAAAATTTAATAATAGTCATTTTTTATTTTATTTTCTGACTCATCTAATTTTTCCTTGCTAGATAATATGTAGATATCTAAAGAACGACTCCGCATACTTAACTCAAAACTCGATTTTATTGACTCATTTGGTTGTTCTATTCACCTACAGATATTATACATCTTATATATATGTCTTGCTGCAACTTTATCTTGGGAACACACATTTAAATGGCAGTATTTATTAATGTTTTAAAGAAAACACAAAGTAATTTCATGAATATTTAATGGTAGTTGCACAATGTCGAAATCATAAAATATTCAAATACTCAATAAAATAACCAAATTTCGAAAGAAGCAAATAAATTAGAATATTCTTGACTTGGACTCTCGAACCACGCCAGTAAAGCATATGCATTTCTCTGGAGGATGAAGTCATGACTGATTCACATGATTAATCATCTCCTTTCGTCATTTAATGTCATCCTGACAATTGTCCAGTAAGACCGTCGAAACAAGAAGGTATGAAGTCTGTATATACCACATCCACACAAGGAAATAGACAGAAAAAAGAGGATGAACCTTGAAGAAGAGGATGAACTTAGAATCCCCCTGCCCATCCGATGCACCTACATAATATATGAAGGTTATGCAGTGTAAGGAGGACTAGTGATGGTATTTTAACTGGTTAGGTGAGATTTGTATCCGATTGCGTAGATAATTGGTAACTGATTTATCGCAATTTGACAGCCAATCATCGGTACTAGTTATATCGCAGTCACCAATCATTGATTCAATCAGATACATATCTCAAATAACAGTACCATGAGTAACCAGTTAAAATAACGGTTTGACCATCACTAGGGAGGACCCATAATAGATAAATCATGACCGACAACATACTCAAAATGAGGTATCACACTCGGCTGCCAATGCCTTATTGACGGCTAGTCAGTGTTGTTGTTGTAATTCCCGCAAGTTACGGATGGACATTCGTAATTGGGATAGGTGAAACAGTTTTTAAAGTCTTATTTAAAACTAATATATTTTTTTATTTTTTTTATTTCACTGTTCACTTAGTTCCATATTTTATGTTATATGCCCTGACACATGATTTACACTAATATACATAATAACATGTTGTAGTAAATAATCATTAGTCATTTAAAAGTTTTTCATACATAATTTTTTGCACTCCAGTTTAAACTCTTTTACATTGACTGTCTTTTGTATTGTTTTCGGTAGGCTGTCGAAGATTTTAAATCCTTTATACATTAAACAATTTTATGAAGTGTTTTTGTTTTTCTTCTGAAGAAAAAAAAAACAGTGAAAAAAAAAAACTTGAAACAGTGACTATAGCATTAGTATTCAGAAAAGTTCATAATTTGGAAACTCAATCATATTTTGTAGGAACAATCTAAACTTACTATGCATCTACATGCGTTCCACAATGGCCATAGCCATCTTTTCACCTTGTAACTTTACTTGATCGATAGCTGTAACCATCATTTTCCAAATGAGGGAACAAATATTGATAGTTTTGACAACAAATTGTTAAATGTGTACATATATTGAAAACTCATTATTTTGCCAATACGTATATTTTATTTAATTTTTATAAATACATTGTTTCAATGCAACGAGTAATACATAAAAAATATGTCAATGTTACATAAGCTGTGTGCTATAATTTTCAAGTATTTAATAAAGAGAGAAAAGAAAAAAACATTTAAAGCATTTATATTTTATGTGACCAGCACTACTAGATTCCCTAACACTAACGTTGACAGCTTTGGGTAAGTTTACAAAATTACTAATCGTATGCTCTGTACTTTCTCGAAGTTATAATAAATATGAAAAAATTATGTACAATTTTTAAGTACATAGTAAAGAATGTGAAATATACTAGCTTATTTCATATAAATGTCTGTGTGAAACATGCTAGGGTACAAGTTAGCATGTTCGATACTGTCTATCTATGCTCTTATATATCACTGACTTGTATCTACTATATTTCCAAACAAATAAATAAAAAATAAAAAGAAAACGCATATGTTGTTGACAAGGTAAATATGGAAAGAAGAGTCGGCGTAGCTACCGGCTGAACAGTCACTCGCTGGCAAGAGCCAGTTGTTCTCTTGTTCAACAGAACTGCTAAAAAAATTCAGTGATCGCAAGAACAAACTCAAAAAATGAGAAACACAGATGTAAAAATCTTATTTTGTTGTACAAACGTATTATCAGGTAAATTTTAATATGTACATATATAATAATTTCATGGTACCTAATGTTGAAATCAAATGCGGCATTGCGATCATGACTACAGAAAAATGTGTTCTACAGTCATGACCTCAACCTTGGATTACGAATGCAAATGGTCAGATGCTACATGTTCTCAATATTAGTGTATATTATAGATATCTCACAGAGACGAAACTGTATTAATTATGGGAAAGTAGGTATAGAAGTCATTTGGGTGTACACAGGACTTATGACCTGTCTGTCAAAAAAGACAGGTCATAAGTCCTGTGTACACCCAAATGACTTCTATACCTACTTTCCCATAATTAATACAGTTTCGTCTCTGTGAGATATCTATAATATACACTAATTGATTAATAATGTCTCTGTGACATAAATCCAGCACTGTTCTGAAAGATTTGAACAAACTCAAAATATTCTCAATATTATTTTAAGAAATAGAAGCATGTACCCTTACCGAAGAATTGATAAGGCAACTTGAAGCATTCGAGATACGGATCTATAGAAGAATGCTCAAAATAAGCTGGATGGATAGAGTTGCAAATGAAGATGTTATGGTTCGGATGAATAAAGAAAAATATAATAAATAATTAAAACAATAAATATCCGAAAACTTCAATATCTCAAATATGAGATGAGACCATACAGAGAAGTACGAGATCTTGCATCTCATAATACAGGGAAAGATTGCCTGAAGTTGGGGCCCTGGAAGAAGGAGAACGACATGGCCAGTCTACTGTAAACCTTTGAATGTCCAACCAGACGGAACAGTTTTAGAATAGCAAAAATGGTAATGGCTATTTGTACATTGTATTAACCATAGGAGTTAGATATCTTAAGGTACGTCTATCTAATAGTAAAATTTTTAAAATATGAAAAGAAAAACATGAAATTATTTTCTATTTAACAAAAAGTAAAACGAGGTATGTTCTTGAGGGAAAGCAGTGGAAGCGGTAAACTTATTTTCCCAAGGGTCAGGTAATTGCTACGCCATTGCAGAAAAGTGCATCAAATAAAAGTATGCATCAGTGAGTCGATGGAATTTGAGATGAAGGCAAATTGTAGACGTAGAGATGAATTCATTTGGGCATGCAGTTTGCAGATGCTTCCCTAGATAACTCGGTTGAATGAAAATTAGTTCTTAGATACAGAGCATGTTTTTTTTAAATAGTCATGTGCACTGAATATACGTCATTCTTACTACATATTTTCAAACTATTTCATTGCAACTGATAATTGTCGCAATATTATGCCTCATTGGAATGCAACTAAACTAAGTAACACCTAACCATAAGTGGAGTACAAATAGAATCACAGGTTTTAGCAGCCGTCAAATCGTATCATACAATCATCTATGTGGGGCCTCTGATATTTAAACCACATTGTAAAATTATGGTCCAAAATGTCTGCTGATGAAATCCAACTGATGACAATAATTCGGGAGATTCTTACTGTAATAGCAATAAATTCTGATATAAGCTCTAAGCTATTTCCACATTTAATAAACATTGCGTAGCGCCGTCAACATATTTTAAAATAAATAAAAGTTTTATGTAACAGTTACATAACATATAATAAATAGTAATAAATTTACACAATATTATCAATAAATATTAAAATACAGCCTATTTATTTTAATAAGAAATAATATAAAAATAAATAAACACGTGACTTACAGTCATTTCTTTTCCTACAGTTTCTTACTTGACATAACTTAATATCTCTATTATCACAAACCTTTATTATACCTACCAAGATAACATTTTTGGTAACATACAGTATGATATCTTAGATATATTTCAAATGTTAAATAAACAGTTATGTTACACAGTTCTTTCCGTTCACTTTCTATCCCCACATTAAGTTTTCATCATTTTTGCTTGACAATTTAACACTGATTAGTAAATAAAAATATAGTGAATTTACTTATTAATTACAGTATTTCTGGAATAATTTTGTTTGTACGGTAATTCATAGGCGTACGGAAATAAACCGCATATTTTTTTATTCTACTCCTTTATTTTACTTGATACGCGTTTTACCTCTTCAGAGCATTATAATCTGACAATTTAACTCATTTTAAGTCAAATATAAGTTGTTGAGCAAAATGTGAAATTGATAATGCTTCATAAGGCAACACATGTTTCAAGATGATAAAAAAAAACAAGTGTTTTTTTCTCATGCATGTGACGAACAGTGTAAGTTTGTAAGGTCATTATATAAATAATTTAATAAATAAATAATTTAAAACAATCAAAATAAGATAACTTTGTATTTATTCATAGAGTGCTATTTTGGGTCTGATTATTGGCTAATTATCCAATTAAAATAATGGCAGTAGGTCTTCAAAATTTATGAAAAAAATATCCCTAAAATTCAAAATTCTTAAGTTTTCCATTTGTATTTTACAGACAAAATTAAATATCTAGGATCAACCTTCACTCAACGTTGCGCTTATTTTGGCAACACAGCGCATGCATAAAAATATAGCGCGCACGCTGCACAACACAAGAAACTAACTTTTTATTAATACATTGTATACACACAAGGTCAAATAAATATCCTTTTACTGGTATCGTAATGTTTTCATAATTTTCCCCCTGCACATAAATTATAGCATTGTACCTTAAAATATTTGCACTAAAGATTTTTAAAATAGAACATTAGAAATAGCGCACTTGAAATAATGTATAGAAATCAAATATTTTATCTCAGTAACGTTGGAGGACTGTTGTGAGTATTTAATATTTAATACCTTCGTAGACACAAACAAGGGAAAGATACTCAATAGTAGCATAAAGGAAGGTACATTGTTGGAAATGCCATTCATTGCCAGAGCAAAACAACCAACTAAGGGCCGGTTGTTTCAATTTGGATTAAAGTAAGCGTTCTTTAAAAGCATAGATTTTTACGTTCTCCACCAATCAGACAATCCGTTTTCGTAATAATCTATGCTTTGCTCGACCGCTTACTTTGATCGAACTTGAAACAACCGGGCCTAATGCAACCGACATTTACGCCAAATTTTAAGTAGCAAGAGCAAGATTTCATTCACACTCTTGAAAATAAATACAAAATTATTTTAATGTCCATTGTTAAATGTCTAATATTCTTCAGAATCGCAAATAAATTTTACAGCATTCTCTAACAAACAAAATAAATAAATATTATAATAATTATAATAAATATTATAATAATTCTCTAACAAACAAAATAAATAAATATTATAATAATTCTAGGAACCCTTTAAATACAGGTTGCATACGTTGGCTTGACACAGGAGAAAAATATCGGAAAATGTAAATTTTCTGTCATTGTTCTCTTGCAACCAAACTTTGCATGCGAAACACAAAATTTTATTTTAACTACATAATTAAAGCGTTGCGAGTACGTTTTCTAGTAAATACGTTATGCAGATAAAGCTGCAAAGAAAGAAGCAGTAATAAAAGTCTCTACGTTTAGATTACCACCTTTGCACCAATGTGTAAATGATATGATTTTTAAAACCATAGCCTTAACCTATACAGTAAAATCCCGTTAATTCGAACCCTGATAATTTGAAATTCGCCATAATTTGAATTTTTTTAAACCCACATGTCCCAAAATGTTTCATAGTAGATTAACCCCGATAATTAGAAAACCCCAGTAATATGTAATTCGAAATAATTTTTAGTCCCTTGCGTCATAAATCAATACATTTATTTCACATACTTTGTAATTTTTTTGAGATTTGACAAAATTGAAAAAAAATATTTCGATTTTTTTCATAAGTGAGAACAACAAATTTGTCAATATTGGATACTTTAGGAATATAAATGTCAAGATCTTTGTATATGCATAATAAATATTGCGTTTGGGAAATGATTTCTTGAAATATGCAAAAATAGACTTTTTCAAAAAAATTAATGACTCATCTTAGTTTTTATGATTTTTAGCGAATTTCGCAAAGGCGAAATAATTTTTTTTTGTATCTTGAATTTTGTATTATCAGGTATCCGTATAATTCAAAATGTTTTTTTTGGGTCCCTTGAATTTCGAATTAACGAGGTTCTACTGTATAAAATTAAATCTTAAAAAAAATTCTAGTTGGCCTAAATCGCCTAATTTAAAATGTTGTCATTAAGTTATTGGAGATTTTTTCCTCATTTTTATGACAAACTGCTTCGTCTTGCCCTTTGGAGTGCTCGCTGACAAATTTTCTGAAAAAAAAAATACAATATAATCAATCAATAATGCGCCAGAAATTCTGCTACATCAGATTCCCGATTATCCGGGATCTGATTGACTGGGATGCGGACTATTCGGTATTGTTCAAACCGAAAAGGTATTTCATTGAAAATGTTTTTTTTTTAAATGAAAATGTTCCACATTGTCCATAATGGCCAGACACGTCGAAAACATCAGCTATCTGTCTTGTCTTAAAGCACATTCATTGTTTAGTTTTTATGAGGGTTAGTTATTTTATTTTGCCTTATGAGGGTTAGTTGCGTCCAGTTGTCAATGTCACTTCTCTACAAAAGTGCGCATGATATTTTTGGTAAATTGTAGAATGCTTTTTGAATAACGGGAAAATCGCTTGTCCGGGATATTTTTTCACCATCCATCCCGGGAGTCTACTACTTGTAACATCTGAAATGGGTACTTTACATGAAATCACTATTGGCACATACACGTCCCGCACGGTGGAGAGATTCATGTACCTAAACTTTTCAGTGCATACTACAATGCTAATATGAAGAGATCAAAATAACAATGAAGTCCGCTAACAGGTGCTCAAATCTTCTTCTTAGTCTTCTCTCAGAGAAACCGAATGTATACTTGACCGATTAAGCATGTACAAACATATCTTCTGAAACCAGGACTCTGACTAAACAAGATGAAAGGCAGTGTGATAAACGAAATATTACCAGAGAAAGTTGGTAAAACATCTACATTTTTCATTGAAGTTTTTAAAGCAATATTCTTTATATTGGTAGGTGTATTACATTCTTCCGAATTATAAGCATTAGACTAGAATACGCCTGAAAATTGTTTCATTTTTAATTTCAACAGATATTTTATGATGCTTGGCAGTGATTATCTGGGTTTTTTTCAACCACCCCGGATAATGAAGAGTCTGTTGTAAGAAAGATGAGCATCTACGATGATATATGTGAAATATAATAGTAAAAATCATGGATTCAGTCTTCTCTCCATACAAAATGCATTAGAGATTTAAATGAATTCATTTTGAAGGGTAAATTTAATTATTGTGAAATACATCTTACCTGATAATGGTGGGCAGTCTTTCAGCCGAATATATATACTTGTGACCCAATTCCTCTTTGTGGCCAAAAGTGATCATCTCTACAGCACCAAATCCTTTAGGCCGCTTCAATAAGGCAGCTTCGTATAACTGATGACAGAAATTTAAAAAAAAACAATTGTTTAAAATCAAAGGTAATAAATAATACTACACAATTGAAATGGTTCTTCACTTTTCCCTGAAAGTAGGTTGCCTTAGTGGCAGAGCTACCAGAGTTCGCTACAGTCCAAGCCGCCCAGCGCTCCACCGTGTCGCCCTGCTATCAAAAAGTATGTGTTTTTACAGCCAGTGCCATGCGCTCGCTCCTTATAGATAACAATTTTATGTGATCACAAAAAATAATTCTAGATGTCAGCGTTCTAATATGGCCACTTCTAATATAGACATAATTCACGCTAGTGATGGTCAAACTGTTATTTTAACCGGTTATTTTCGGTACAGTTATTTGGGATTTGTACCTAATTGTACCGATGATTGGTAATAAGATATACTTGATGTGTAGTTCCGATAGTTGCCCGTCCAATTGTGAAAAATCAGTTGCCAATCATCAAACCAATCAGATGCAATTCTCAAATAACGGTTAGTGTGTCACCGGTTAAAATACCATCACTAATTCACGCCGAATCAAAATGATTATTTGATAATGATACTATACCTACTCGCTTTTAAAAATTTTGTGGATTAGGACCGGTTGTATCATCTTGGATTAATAAAGCGTCGTCGTCAACTATAATTCATGTCGATACAATCGGCCTTTAGACAAGTCTGGCTCTGAGCCTCTCGTATCTACATAATGCAGGACACACTTCGATTTCTTCCATCGGATAGAATAAATTTTAAAAACTGATTTTCAAATATATCGACATGTCCTACATAAAGTACTCTATCTGAAAATCTGTTACTTTGCAGGAGAGAGTTTAGAATATTTTTTATCATATTTTGTTTTATTATTGAACCTTTTTATCTGAAATTCTTAACTACACTTTACTTAATGTAATACAGTAGGTATTCTTACATCACAGTTATGCATGTCATGGTAGAGTGAGCAGGGATCGGCCGTCTGATTGGCCGAGTTAAAAGTGTTGTCATGCAGGCGGTGTGTGATTTGCGGGGGATGTCGTCACTACGATGGGCGTTCAGATTCCCCAGTTGTAATATTGTACATTGTTACTGTCAGTCGTATTATATAAATAAAGTGAAGTTATATTACTTAGTATATTAATTACGCTAACCAATGTCATTTGTTTCTGTCTCCGTATGATGATTTCTATTTGTATACAATAATTTTGCCACGTTGCTTATCGGGCCCTGTGGCGCAACGAATAACACGTCTGACTACGGATCAGAAGATGCCAGGTTCGAATCCTGGCAGAATCGATTTTTTTTTTTTACGGTCGAGAATATTTTGTTTGTTGAAATTTTAATTACATTTTTGGTTTTGGACATTCATGTTTTATATTTTTTATTTCTTTTTATTATGTAACAAACCAAATTAAACAAAGATTAAGATTATAATGTTGTATAAAAGTAATCAACACTGCGAGAAGAGAAGAGAGTAGGTACCTACCTATGGTCGAACTGTGGTTTATTCCACTCTGACTTATTAATCGGTTAGAAATACTGAATAAATACTTTGTCTTAATTATATCTAAACTACCCGTAATTTAAAGTGGAAATTTTCCAGATACAATTGGCCGTGAAGCGGCTGACGTAGGCATAGGTAAACAATTGTTTGCTGCACAGCAAACACAATTGGCCGCGCGGTGGCCATCGCTGGCCATCATTGGCCGCGAAGCGGCCACAATAGCCGCCTGCAGGGCCTAGCAGTAAGCAAAGGATTGCTTTCCTGCTAGTTATTTAATTATTACCCGCCAGACCCAGAATATCACACTGTATAAAGCTTTAGAATATGCAATGCTAATTTAGAATTTCAGATAAAAAGTTTCATTAATAAAAAAAATATGATGATAAGTAAAGATAAATATAACATAACACGAACAGAAACTAGGCTAGATGTTTCTTTATTATAAATATCACACAGAAGTTTGCTGCAAATTACCTTGACACCAAGCTCGTAAGGCACAATACCGTCGTCCTCAGCATGCAGGATGAGCACAGGTGCAGAAAAGGTAGCGATGTGTTCATCAGACTGGAAACGGTACCCGTTCTCGATCACGGGTTCCACGATGCTCCAGTGAAACCAGGGGACCCAACCAAACATCTGGAATAAGACAATGAATACAATACAATGACGATATCCCAATAACAGCAAAATTGTATTAGTATCAGTGAAGGTAGAAGGCCAGTTAAACCTCGGTAGAGAGAACACCCATATGCAGTCATGAGATCAAGGAATATTATCATAAGGATTCAAGCAATTTAAATAAGAAAAAAATGCTTTTATTAGTTTCTATGGTTTTAAAATAGATGTTATCGTGCACTTTCATTAAATATTAAGTATTTAAAGTGAAATATTGATAAATATTGTCATGAGATGCTATATTAAGAGAAAATTCAACAAAAATTTAAAACACAAAAATATCCCAGAAATTTCCAAAAATCTAACGCCTATATAAACAAGACGAGTGATGCCACGCAGTTCAGTTTATTTTAACAGTTCTGCATTACACAGAAACAAATACCAGATAAAGCGGGCGATCAGTGTTGCGTAGTGAGCAGTGACAAATTACTGGGCGTTCAATAGTTTTTGATAGCAATCTATGTGATGAAGAAATGCCTAGAAGATTATTGGTAGTGATAGCGCGAATGACAAAATAGTGATTAAAATTAAAATTATGTCCAGTGATTTAGTGCATAAAATAAAACACTAACTATATAATTTCAAGTGTTTCATTTGTCTCCGATTCCGTGACCATATATATGGTCATATTATTCAGAGCATTCAAGGCCCATCCAATATGACCACCATTTTTATCAACTTAACAAATGATTAGATCCAAAAGTAATTATTTTTAATAGGATTCAGTTCATATAGTATTAATCTTATTTTACGCATATTTTCATATTCAGGTAATATTAAAAAATGGTAATAAATGGGAAGAAATTAAGTAACCATCAATTACGCAGACTATACTACTTACGAAGGAAAAAAGAAGAAGAAACAACAGTTGACACTGTATATCACCAGATGAGAATAGGATAAACACAGGCACAACGCTAGTCAATCTCAGTGAATCATTCTTAATGCTTATAAAGATCCTGTGATTACCTTGCCTATGATATGCCCATGCATTTCATCACGGAAATTGTTAAACGGACACTCCAGAATCAGGCCCTGAGGCTCAGCCTTGGGCATGACGATGCCAGAGTCCAGCCCGCCCCCTGCCAGCAGAGCCAAGGCATGAGAACTTATACCAGTACCTGAAAAAAAATATTATTAAGGAACTGAAGAGATGAAAGCAAATGTTACAAGGATCAATTTTGCTATCTTATTTCGACTCCTCTGGCCAAAACGATGATAATTAGTTGCGGTTGTGCCAACAATTATAAATGACTAACATGATAATTTAAACAGATAGGAATCAAGCATATAAATGTGGAAGGATGATGGCTTATGTCATCATCTATTGCATTCCCTCTGTGTATATCTATGACCCCAGCGGCGATAGGAAACTCTCCTGAGTACGCTGTGGCATGAGAACGTAGAGAATAGAATCTTAAAACATCCATACTGTTCGTATTAAGTATTTATTTATTTCAATACCTAAATATGTCAAACAACTACATATAATATAAACCTTAAATCTTTAATTCATATGTGGTGCCTGACAAGTCAGTACATACATACGTGAAACTGTGACATTAACTGCTTTATCATAAGAGTCAATACCGAGGACATCTACATTTTTAGAAGCAAACTAATGAATGTTTTAATTTATTTGATTGCAGTCGGGAATTTTTATATTATAATATATTAATACAAAATAATGTTTTCTTTTTATTATTAGAATCATTACAACTGTTGCAATTCTTTACCATTGCTGTAAGTAGAGCGTAACATACTCTAATGCCTGTCAAATAATTAATGTTTGCTGATCAGTAGAATCTGCTTACATCATTATTGTAATTGTGGTAATGATAAAGAATTGCTAAAGTTGTAATGACTCCTACAATAAAACACAAACATGCTTGGGACATACACTCAGCCTATTACACTTTTATTCAAAATGTATTTAAGTATATGAGAAAGTTATAAATTGATATAGAGTACTCCAGAAAGCATTGCCAAATTAAATCTAGTTGGTAGGTGGGAGCGAGAGCAATGCCACGTTTGCTCAGCAGTCCAACGCTAGTTATTCACGCATCCAGATGTGTCTCGCATAAACAGAAACCTACAACCGTCCTCTACAAACGTGCATAATTAGTATTGCGAGAGAATGTATTCTTCAGAAATAGAAATAGATTTTATTTTCATTTACCAAAACATCTGGCATTTTAATAATTTTATATTCATTTGCCAAAAAATTTCAATTACACAAAGGTGTCAAACAATTGGCATTTTATAAATTTTATATTCATTTGCCTAATAATTTCAGTTACATAAAGGCTGTCAAAAATAGTTGGGTGTTTAGATTAAACTTGATCATGAATTTCAACTCATGTAAAGATATTACATATAACCATAATCTTGGCAATTTCTTTTCTCTACTTAGGCCCGGTTGTTTCAAGTTCGATCAAAGTAAGCGGTCGATAAAAGCATAGATTTTTACGAAAACGGATTGTCTGATTGGTGGAGAACGTAAAAATCTATGCTTTAAGAGAACGCTTACTTTAATCCAACTTGAAGCAACCGGCCCTTAGAATGGTTAATTACTATGAAATTAATTACTACCCAATAACGGCAACCTTAATATATTCATCATGACTCATGCTAAGTTTAAAAACTTTTTGTTTTTAAATTAGTTATCAAAATTCAAAATATTCAACAAGGTCATGTTGCATTTCACATGATAGACTGTGTTGACATTGAAACCCACTCCCTACTGTTGCACTGTGATTTCATATCTCATACAACTTGTTGATTTAAAACAGTATTTCTAATTTCTCAACCATAAAAAATTGCACTCTATGACATGATATTTTCGTAATTCTCATAAAATATTCTTATATTGTAATTTAATGTCACATCACACTAGGAGCGTTTACGATCTTTTAATAAAATAAGCAAATGTGAATCTAATTCACAACTTCCTGCCTGTCCAACATAATTCAATTCTGTTTATAAAAAATACTCACCTAAAGAATGTCCCCAAACAAAGACAGGTGTTCTCAATTTCCCAGCCTGTCTGTCCGTCTGTCCAAGCTTCTCCAAAATCCAGTTGTAGACTATGATGGTGTCTTCCACGACTCCCATTTCTGTGAGGGGGATGGGACTTGAATCGCCATAACCTAAAAATGATAATTATTATACATAAAATACTGCATATTTTCAGAATGAATTGTGTTTTGTTTTTGGTTACAAGACTATGCCATATCCATTTTGCTACAGTACAAATTCTGCACAAAGCATTTCCTGGCCGCATATTATAAAAAT
The DNA here is from genome assembly GCA_016648135.1 of Agrypnia vestita. NCBI lineage: Eukaryota > Metazoa > Arthropoda > Insecta > Trichoptera > Phryganeidae > Agrypnia > Agrypnia vestita. The sequence continues at coordinate 240,018 of JADDOH010023617.1, read as the reverse complement.
TTTCTAACATCAATTGGCTGCCTCCTTCACCCGATTTAAGTGCGCCTGATTTTTTTCCAAAGGGCTCCGGAAAGGAACATCAATTCGGTAACTGTGGTCGCGCCGTATAAGCACCTGTCATTGAACGATCTATGCCCGCTGCTGTTCAAACCGCAATTTTATATTCGATCGATTTACTCGCCGCTATCTCGTATTTATTTCTGAGAATTATCATCAGGGTGGAGACGGCAATCAGCATCATTCATACAGCCCATTACAGAGGAGTGCCGAGTTTCTGAAAATCGGAGGACCCAAAGGTAAGTTTTTGCTTGTCTCACCTGTGTGCTGGCTTTTCGCATTTATACTGAACAACTGGCTTGCCTTGGAAGTCTCCGTATAGCTTTAAACTATTCTAGCGTACTATTTCATAACTGCCGCCGAACCAAATTATCTCCGGAAGTATGCCAAATGTAATAGAAAGACCACATATTTGAGATGGCCATTTGACTGATATTATTTTACATACTAAATTGTTAAAAGTTAAATATATTTTTCAAACTGTAAAATAAATAAAAAGTCATCAAAAAATTGGTCTGCTACGTAAAAAAACACCTTTTATATGAACTTTACACAATCATTCGTGATCTTTTCAATCCTCACATAACTTTTATGGCCCCTGTCCAAGGATGAAATATCTTAAAATGATTTGATTAGAGTGCGCGTAAGGAACGGTACAGAGTTCAGCGTAAAAAGATCTATAAATCATTATCGCACGTGTTTTGAATGAATTCCAACCATCAGAGATCAAAGTTTCATTGAAAGATCATCTTGGATGTCGGCCAACAAACCACGAAATGTAATTTAAAGCATCAACAATTTAATTCAGTATTGAAATCAAATCTATTGGAGCCAGGACTGATAGAAATATGTGTGGCCAATATTTACTTTGGTTTTATTTTATTACAAACATTTCACAGTTTTAAAATCTTCCCAGGTTTTCACAGCCATTCAGAATCTTCTGGATAGAGTTTTCTGTCTTGTGCATATCAGAAAAATCAGGCCTGATAAACCCTGCAATGGGATTCAAAACGTTAGCCAGAGAGGTTGTACACACATAGCAAAATAGCATAGAAAACTCAAGCCAAAAGATTATTAGTTTTTTATTTTTTTTACTTTTTTGCTTAAAAGGCAAGGGTTGGGTTACCTTAATGTTTTCGTTTGTGCCCCAATACCCAATACCCAATACGTGAAAGAGAGTGCACATGCACCTTTCTCCAAGTGATCAAAAAAGATAATACTGCTATATGTTAAAAATCATTTTGGAGTAACAGACTATATATAGTCACTGCCTCTGGTTTGGGTCTTCTGGGGTATTATAACGTGTTTTTACAACCTTTTTGGCCGATGTTTCGGTTCCCATTGCAGGGTCCATCATAAGGGCTGAAGTGTGTTGTGAGTGTTGGTATTGTGCTCACAATAACACTTCAGTCCTGAAGATGGACCCTGCAATGTGATCCGAAACTTCGGACAGAAAGGTCATAAAAACACGGCATAACACCCCAGAAGACACAAATCAGAAAATTTTGAGTGGCCGTGAAAACCTAAGAAGATATAGTCACTGCATTTGTACGAAAATGTGCTTCCACAGTACACTAATCCTTCAATTTTACAAAATGAAAATGACGATGAACCATTTAATAATTGCTTCTCAGAGTTATTATATCGCAAAAAGAAAGGCTTCAAAAATTTCAAAAATTGGTCGATTATATTATAGCAATTTGAAACTAGAAAGTAGGTGAATTTTTAAACAAATATCATTATTCCTTTTTGTTTTTCTCAAAACTCTCTTTTTCAGACTGATGCCAATTAATTGTGAAACAAATTTTGCCCATATCTTACTAATAATATTATCTACGATGTACCATATGATTTTTTAAATAATATGAACTAACTTTAATTTTTCCAGGAAAAAAATTTCATTTACACAAAAATTATTTTTTTTCAATATGCTGCATGATAGACATCATTTAACAAGAAAATTCTTTATTAACTTTTTCATTTTACTCAATAACAATACTGAAAACGGATTATGAGTGACTACAAATGCTTGCGTACTTACTTCTATAGTCAAAAGCGATAACATGATAGTCAAGCTCTTGTAACAGTTTGTACAGATGAACTCGGTGGTCACAGCCTCTGTTGTTAGCATTTCCTGGAAAATAACATTTTTACAACATAAAAATATTTCAATGAATTTGGGTACTTTTAAGCGGGTATTCTCATAAAACTGATAAAAAATTTTTTTTTTGCATTTTTCCTTCAGTAATCTTTCCTAAATAAAGCCCAGAAAAAATTGAGCAAAAATCTAAAAATTTTAAGTTATGAAGGGCTGAGGGGATTATTGAAGGGAAAATCGCATGTGGGCCCTCATGATAACTCCAAGTTATAAAAATAATAATACTGGATTATTTATATAGCGCCATTTTTGTGAAAATTTCACTTCAAGGGCGCATTGACATTACAATAAAAGATACTCGAATTTTATGGCATACACACATGCAGGAATCACAGATTAACAGTAAGTATGAAATTTAGGGAAAATCGTACACGAAACTTTAAACGCATGAAAAATCACTTTTTCCAAAACATCGCCCACGATAACTCAATAAATCAAAGATTTTTTTTTCTTTGACTTTTAAATAGCAAAAAAATTATTACACTCATAATTTTATGTTAAATAATCTGCCATTTTGTTTTATGTGATTATTTTATAAATAAATAAATATAACTTTATTCCAGAATGTGCGGAGGTTCGTGCAATCCCACACATTCCATATAAAAGAAAATACACACATTAAAAATATTATATAAAACAAAAGAGAAATAGGAAAATCATATAAAAAAGAAGAGAAGTATTATAAGTATTAAAAGAAATATATGGTAAAATATCGGCTTTAGCGAGCGATGGCAAGTCAATTATGCGGGGCCAGTATCTTTCTCCAGTGTGCATCGATGCTGGATGCTGGAGTAAAGCGGGCTTCCAGGATAAGGATATTTCCGGAGCTGTATATCCTTTGCCTCATCCCTGCCACCCTGGATCTTATGAGGGCTGCAAAGTTGGGAACACGCCCCTCAGTGAACATACCGGAAGCGCTTCAATATCTGGGAAGGCCAAACATCAAACGGAAGGCATTGTTATATTGTATGCGAAGTCTTTCTATGCTGCTCTTTTTATAATTTGTCCAGAGTTCACATGTATATAACGTTGCACAGAAGGCAAGGAAGAGCGTTCTTTTTACAGCAGTGCTACAAATACGAAACCTTCTACACAGCATATTCGCTTTCACACTGAGAGCTCGTCTTTGCCTGTCAATATCGTCGTCGTCCATTAGATTATTGGTAATTATGTGTCCTAGGTATTTTGTTCTTTCGGGCACCTTCAGGGTAGCTGGAGGAATACTTGTTGGGCCCTGACCATACTTTATAACCAACAGTGCTGTTTTATTAGGGTTATAGAGCATGTTTGTTTCTTCAGCAAACACTTCACAGACCTTTAGAAGAACGCGTAGTCCTCTTATGGACGGTGCCATCAGTACCATATCGTCAGCATAACTGATGTTGTTAAGACACTGTCCTCCGATGTGACAGCCTACACTCGCGTTGTTTAGCCTTTGAGTGAGTTCGTCCATATAAAGGTTGAACAGTATTCGGGACATGCACCCTCCCTGTCTGACGCCGCTCGTCACGTGGACAGGTTCGGAAAGACTGTCTCTCCACCTTACTTGGTTTTCCTGTTGTCTGTGCCACGAGTCGAGGACACGTATTACCTCCGATGGTATGCCTCTTTCCCTGAGTTTTGCCCAAAGTAAAGGGTGAGAAACTCTGTCGAAAGCCTTGCTCAAGTCTAGGAAACATGCGTATGAAGTAGTCTTTTTGTTTCTGTAGTACTCCAGTGTCCGTTTTACAGTAAATATTGCAGCGTCGGTAGAGGTCTGTTTTTTGAAACCCATATGGTTGTCGTTAGTTTCCATGCTGGATTCGACCTGATCTAGCAGCACGCGTTTGAATAATCTCGCGATGGTTGTGGCAATCGAGATTGGTCTGTAGCTCTCGTTATAATTATCCTGGTACGGGCTACAGCCACAACTTTTACACAACGTTGTTTACTTCACACAATGACACCTTAATTAAAACATTTTCTATGCTTTCTGCATCATCTTCAGTCCAAACAAAATTTTATAGAAATAAATAAATAATACATACTGAAGATGATGCAGTGAGCATTATGCTTTTTTTAAATTAAAGTGTCATTGTGTAAAGTAAACAATGTTGCGTTTTATTCATAGTTAATTACAATGAACTTCCACCAAGTTAATGCTGAAAATTTCGAAATATTATTACTTTTACGATTATAATTTTTCTTTCACATTATTACAACTGCCACTAGAGCGCCATCAGTATAAATCGGCGTGCAAGGAAGGGCGTCCCTGTCGCGAAGCAGAAGTTGCCAGGGTGTAAATTTAGTACACAATACATAATATACAGAGTGTACATACGGTGACCGGTGTCGGAGCTTTTAAAAGAAATTTGGTCAGGCAACACTAAAGAAACAAACCAGTAATGGCGGCCGCTCTATCTAGAGTCCTGTCAAACGGCAATATTAGTCCATTATTTGCTTTTTCAGCTTAGCAAAACTTAATACTTCATTGGCAATTGTTCTTGCACCACCCCAGACTGTTTTGGATGTTTTGGAAATAATAATTCAGTGCATATTGGAAATCAATATGTCAAAGCTCACGCGCAAATACGAGATTGAACTGAATGACAGGGCGAGGCGTTACCACCGGGTGCGGGCGGGGCAGGTTTTAGTTCCAAAGTCGCCACACGCCAATTTACATTGGTCAAGCTCTATCATGAGCGTTAGAGAACACAATTTTCTTTAGTACTCTCTTGGTACCTCTATGGAGCCTATATATACAGTATGTAACAGAGTTAGTCCACAATATTTTAAAGGTGGATTCCTGCCTTGATTATAAGTCGAAGGTATTCAAGTAACCACGACCTTATATCAATATTTATGGAGATATGCAATATCAAAACTTGCATTTTTATTTCAATATTTCTGTTTCATTTTTTGCAAATTATTTAACTTTTTCATTATTCATTATCATTACAGTAACTTGTAAAGATTATGAAAAATTAAAATGTTTAAAAATAAGTCAAATAAAATGATAAAAATCTCGTCAAAAAATGCTATTTTCAATTTCTGTAAGGTTTTCATCATTGTATATTAATTCACTTATACTATTTCTTTATAATATAATCAAGACAAGAATTCTCCTTATAAAATGTTGTGGACTAGCTCTGTTTACACCCTGTATATATAATCTTTTTTACAATTGAAAGTTTTACAATTTATAGTTTAAATAATAATAAAAATATTGTAGAAGCTGGAAAATTTAAAACAATTTGTTTTAGTCAAAAAATTCCTGAAATTCACCACTTCTTATATATACATTTAAGTGGTACTTTCAATACTAAGAGATAATCAATCATTTCATTATCATCCTTTTCTATCAACACAACATCAATCACTCCAACAAGACTTGCATAATAAATAACAAAATCTTTAATTGCCATCTCCACAACTAGTATCATAAATGTTTTATAACTTACCATGAGCATATAAAATAATGGGTTTGTCTCCTCTGGCCAGCAAAGCATCAAATGTCTCGTCTTTAGTTAGAGCTGATATAACCCCATTACTTTTCACGCCTCCACTTTTGCTGGAACCGGTGGTTTCCGAAAAATCCGACCAATACTTGTACATATATGGCAACACGTGCCACACTCCTAAAATTAAATATAGTAACTCAGAATTAGAAACATTGTGATCATACTAATCTCACGAGACAAAACAATATGTGCACTCTATAACCCTAACAACTGTGCACTCTATAACCCTAACAACTGTGCACTCTATAACCCTAACAAAACAGCTCTGTTGGTCATAAGGTCCGGACAGGGCTCGAGAAGAATTACTCCAGCTACCCTCAAACGTGTGATACCGAATGTGACTGAAAGAACAAAATATCTAGGACACATAATCACCAGTAACCTGATGGATAACGGCGATATGCAAAGACGAGCTCTCAGCGTAAAAGCAAACATGCTCAGTAGAAGGTTTTGCCTTTGCAGTACCGCTATAAAAAGGACTCTCTTCCTTGCCTTCTGTGCAACTTTATATGTGTGTGAGCTCTGGGCAAATTACAAAAAGAGCAGCATAGAAAATCTTCGCATACAATATAAGAGCTCTTCCGTGCAATGTTTAGCCTCCCCAAATATTGCAGAGCTTCTAATATGTTCACGGAAGGGCGAATTCCCAGCTTTGCATCCCTCGTAAGATCCAGGGTGGCAAGAATGAGGGAAAGGAAAAGCAGCTCCGAGAGTACAGACGATTCTGAGACAGTAAAAGTTTTTGTAATAATATCTAATGTTTTACTGCTCATAGGTTTGTTGGTTTCTTATCATGTTGTATTTTATTTAATTAATTTTCTGTGCATATTGGTTTTTTATAATTTTTTGAGGTATTTTTAACTGCGTACTGCTTTTGTGATTGTAATTTTCATGCTTTCTTGTGCACTTTTTATAATACTGATTATTTAAACTGTGAGGAAGTCTCTCTGTTTTTACTAATCTGTAATTTCCTGTTTATTTGTGTTTTTTTGTGTGTGTAACAAGCAAACCAATTTGCTCTAATTTCAACCTAAACATTGTTTCTGTCTTTTAAAGTAACAATGCGAAAAATTAGATAGCTAGATATAATTTATGATAAGAGTGAAGAACGAAGATATTAGGAATGAATGTAAAGCTGATTGTAGCATAATTCATAGAATTAAAACAGGGTCGCTCAAGTGGTTTGGGCATGTTGAGCAAATGAATGAGGAAATAATGGTAAGAAAGATATATAATGCAAGTCTTGATGGCGCCAGAAAGAGAGGGAGACCGCGGATGACGTGGCACGACCAAGATAACCAGATACTGGAAGATGGTCCCGTAAGAAGCCTCAACAACCGTCGAGCTTGCATACGAAGATGTATGAATGTGGATGAGGCGAGAGTTGTATGTCAGGACAGAAGAGCATGGCGCTCTATCTTCTCTGCCTACCCCCACGGAGAAAAGGTGTGATGGTAAGTTAGTCTCAGGATATGTGCAATATATAGCTGTTTCAATTATCCTATAACTTACCCAGTACAATCGGCGTGTTGTTGACATTTGAGTATGATTTGATGTACATATTCCTGGTTCCGATCAACCCTCGCTTCTCAGGATTGGGCAAAATGTGACTCCCGGGAAATTGTACTGAAAAAAATCAAAGGAATTGTAGATACAAATATAAGCAAATGTGTACCATTTTGGACAAGCGCACACACATACACGCCAACTCGTATTGAAAAAATAATATTTTTTGGCAAAGAAATTGGTCCCAGGCGTGGACACATATGCGAGCGATGTTTGGAACAACATTATTTTACAATGTTTATGAACTAATTTGTATTGTATTGTAATGTGAACTAATTGTGAACTGCCATTTCTTCAGTTATCCTTTTTTCTAAACACATGAATTTTGCCTAAAACCTTAGGTTCATATTTTCTAAAATATCGTTATTCAATATCATTCATCATTCTTCGGATTTTTCGTATTTTTCAAACTGTTTTTTTTGTGTGTGTGTGTATGCTTTATTATTTTTCGTAATAAAAACAATTAATAATTAGTTAATACATATTCGGAAAACATAAAAAATATTTTTTACGATATATTTTGATCATATATACTATAAATTAATGAAAAGAAAATAACAGTATTTTTTTTTACCGAAAATATGAAAAAAAAATTCAGCCGGGAAGTGGTTAAGTATGATGTATATGACAAAGAGTTATTGATGCTTACTGTAGTTCAGGAAAACAATGAACTTCTGGATACTATGGGATGATCTGAAGATGAGGGGTATAACACCAAACAGTAAAGCACAGAAGCCCACCATTCCGACATTCAGCGTAACCAAGTACAACCTGCAACATAAAGATTAACACACCAATTTAAGATTAGTAATAGTAAAGAGAATTTGTACGTTAATGTAGTCCTGGCGTATTGGTGATTCAAACATCAAAATACGTGTCTTTCTAAAGATTTGAGGTTTATATTACGGTTGTTTGACATATTTAGGTATTGAAACAACCGATATTTTATACAAACTGTACGGATGTGTTCTGATTCAATTCTCAACATAATAACTGATCCTATGCGTCACTGATGAATATTGTGTTGTTGCATTACTGTCTAGCATAAAGCGACTCATATAGCTTTGTCTTTCTCGCATAGATATCGCTAACGCACACCAATTTGTATATGGGTACACAACACATTCTTGGAATGCCATGACCAAAAGATTGAACAGTATACTTTTTGATTAAACCTCTTATCTACTTTAGGTCATAATAAGACATCATATATTTTAAATTATTTTATCATTAATTGATTTGTCATGTTAGTTGCTCTATGGTGCAACATAATCATTTTATTTTTTAAAAAGGCACAAAAAAGAAAAACTTTGTACTCCACACATGACTGAATATTATTTTTATCACTACTGTTTATACATATAATGTGCCTCTCTGATCAATAGGTGGAAATGAGAAGTAGGTTAAATATAATTGAGCCATTCAAGCAGAGTGGTAAGGCATGGAAGAATGCAGGGATTTTTTGGGAATTTTGAAAGTAGGGGTGAAATAATGGTGAAAGCAGTGTTAATAAGTTCTTTTAGATCAACTTTTATTTTTTTTATTTATGAAATCCATTTGTATATAATCGACATTTACTTATATAATAATTTACTTATACCTTTCTGAAATATATTTTCTAAATTTTGTTAATTTTTAAATTATTCAGTATAAATCCTTTATGTGGCACCAAGTAAGGAAGTCTTTAGTTTCAATAATATGATTTGAAAATTACAAGAAATTATTGTTTTTTTAGATAAAGCCACTTGCATATTAATATCGCAGATTCCATTTATTTCAAAAATGGAATGATAGGTGTAATAAAGTCTGGTTTATTAAAAAAAAAAATTTTTTAACACTTTCCTTATCAATGTACGGTTAGGCTACTATGTATCTATAAATGTATATTTTCAACTTATACAACTGTACAATCTTACACTAGGTCGATTTACAGACATCTTTTGGCGAGTGACCTTTTGTCAAAACTAAAATAGACCCAGTTCACGGTTCATACGAGGCAAGCGATGAGTCAATTTTAAGGCAAATAACAATGGATTTTATTAATATTCACAAATATTTTATGGAATTGAAAAGATTTTAAAAATCCACAAAAATTCTTTTTAAATTTATTAATATATAATCATTTCATAATTTTATAATAATTATTTACCTACTAGTGCAGAAGTAGTTATTTATGCATGAAACTTTAAATTCAATGCTAAATATGGACAAAAAAGAAGACAAGTATGCCACACTCATCTGAAATATTCTATGCTGAAGTGGTAATAAATAAATCTAATTGTTTATTTATTACAACTTAGTAAAAATCTTATTGTATGTTATATGTATTGAAAATTTATTTACTCTCTCCTCATCTACATTCATACATCTTTACAAGCAAGCTCGCATCGCAAAACGAGCATCCAAAACCCTCGGTTTTGTTCTCAGAACAATGTAAGAATTTTTTCAATACTTCAGTGCCGAATACTATTTACAAAATCCCTAATCAGGAGCTTATTAGAATTCTCAGCAACAATCTGGTCACTCAATTACCAAGTCCACAAAAGCAGAGTAGAAAAAATCCAAAAGTAAGTATCTTAATCTCTGACATATCGACAAGGTTTGGACGATTCACTTGATACATACGACAAGAAACTCAAAAATTTCCACCTAACCTCTCTAGAAAAAAGTGACACTGCAAAAAAGTCAATAACAAACTAGACACCCCCTCAATACTGTCACAAATATAAATGAACATCCCTATCCGATCAAGCCTGAGATCTCCAAGCATATGTCACTAACACCAATCTAGGCTTTTTCTCTCCCCTACCTAAAATGGTATCATAATAATTTTTTATTTCATCGAACTACATAAATTAATTATTTGTATTAATTAAAATTAAAAATTAAATAGCATGTCCCCAAACAGCAATTGTATGCTGGTATAAGGGGACAGGAAATAAAGTAAAATAAGTGGGTACACGTATTAAATATCAGCACATTGATTTGTTAAACAGATATCTCCTCCCCAACACGAGTCCCTTCAGCTGTTTATTGAATAGTTCTACACTATTTAATTATTTTATGGAATTGGGGATTCCATTATAAAAATCAATCGCAGTGCAAAGGAAACCATATCTCTCTCTATTAGTCCGCAGTATATCACTTCTTATATAGTCTCTTGTTCTTGTATGTTGTCTAAGTACATCACTGTTCTGGTAAAAGATGATATTCGTTTTTAATAATTTATTCTTTATTTTATAAGTCATCATTATCTTTTCCACATATATCAGATCTTCTAGGTTAAGCATGCCGGTAATTTTGTACAAGTCAGTGGATCTAGTTTGAAGATTAGGTATGTTTTAGATTAGGATCTAGGTATGTAATGAGATATCATCCAGAAATGGCAAAATGCTGATAAATTTGTTTGACAGTCACTTATAAGCGTGTAATACACGCCCATCATATTGATAAAATTATGTTCTACCAAGAACCGCTATTTGTAGATACACGGTGTTGACCTTGGAACCCGCACACTCGTATAACTTGTTAATCTACAGCACATTCCTAAATTGTATTTGTTGACTTGCGACACTAAATTTTGTTCTGGATATTATTTATAATTTCTTTATCACAAAAGGTGTATTGTGTAATCATGTCATCTTCAAAATGTTCATAAAATATTTATACTTTGTCACTCTAGGACCATAAATCAGGGTCAATAACGACCTGTCTATTTGTTGAAAAAATGAAATTATGGCTCGTTGGCCTGTTAATGAGGCTTCCTTGTAAATCCCACATCGTTTAACTTGATTTCTTTCCTCTTGCCAGCTGACTTCCAGATAAAACATTTTAATTTTCCTTTTCAAAAATAGTACAATGTCGAAAAATCAAAAAAATTAATTGAAACACTAAAAATATTTTTAAATCATACCTGTGTACAGGTTGAGGAAACGTATGACTAATGGAGAAGGGACTTATAAACCGTATGAATGACGACATCTTTGGAATTTATTTTTGTATATTGAGCACTGTGATTCACTTTGTATGATTCAAAAATTTATTTCATAATAAAAATATTACGCAAATCATTATTTCACTATCACATCATTCCTCGTATTTAAGATGACATTGCATTACTCAATATTAAAGTAATATTCTGATGGCTTTGGTTTTTGTACACCACTTTATACCATTGCACTCGGGAGTGCACTGAGCTTTTAATTTGAATGCATTACACGATGAAATACTGCTTCACATTAACATCTGACCTGAAGAGTGCCAAGTATACAATTATTGTTTGCTAATTATACCACGTGCATAAGTAGTACCAGGGACGTGCAATGAGAACAAGAAACGCGACTTTTATTTAAACAAAGGCATATTTAAAAAAAAAAATTCAATATTTATCTGCAAGAATATTATGAAATATTAAAATCTGAATACATACTAGGAAAAAAAAAATTCATTATATATGGGAATTTTTTATAACGAAATTTTATTTTTCGGTCCCTTGGATTTCGCAATAACGAGGTTTTACTGTAATATGTTAATTATTGTGATAGAAATATTACGAGATATATCTCCTATTTCAGTTTCTTTTGAAATATATCCTAAGCATGTATAGTTTGATGCTTAGGAAAAAGTCATGTTTCTTGTTCTATCTGCACGCCCCTGACAAGTATGCCATGTGTTCATTTTCAAGGGTGTTCATTTAATATGCTCTAATATTAATTTTCAAAAGTCATTTAATAATTTAACTGTTAATGGTTACGGATATATTATACGAACCGTATGTTTTTCCGAGAAACGATTCTTGACGTTTCGTTGAATTCGTATTCAACATCATCAGGAGGACGACCTGTACCCGTGGAGGTATAGGGCGGACTGATTAATGCTTCCGGGGGTGTAAATTATATGCAATTTGTTGTGGAGTGTTCACTTCTTCTATGATAGAGGTCACCAGTGTGCAATATACACTAGTTACGTCGGCAGACTTTTCTGCAACATCTCTCAAAGGTGAATCAAAGTCGTAATAACAACCTTAACTCTTTAATCATTTAATAAATTACATACAGGGTGTCTCGTAGCTAGTAGCCAGAGGGGGCACAATCCAAGAATATGATCATTATAACAGATCCATCTGAAAGTATCATCGCTCTTCGGTATAATTAATTGTCTTTGATACATCTTTTTTCTATGGTCCTTAAAATGACTCATATGGTGAAATTTCCGACACTTTAAAGTGTAATATTTTCTTCAATACTTATTTGCGCGTCAATTCTGTTGAATTATAAAATTCTGACACCAACTATACCGAAGATACTAACTTTCAGAAGGATCTGTTATAATGACCACAATCTTGGATTTAGCCCTTTGGGGGAGTAATTTTTAATAGAAAATATTATTTACACTTGGGTGAAATGTCGACAGTTACGATGATAAGGGAGTGTCCATAAACAACGCGGCCTGATCAAGGGGGGGAGTTAAGTAGGATGCTATGCTGGGCTATGTGAGTGGAGAGGGGAGGGGGGGGGGTCAGAATCGAGCTGCGTAATTCTTTAATTTATTTTATTAATTATGCACAATTAAAATGATACAGAATATGCAATCCATAAATCTGGGTTTGCACATAATCTATGATTTTAAAATAGTTTTGGTAAGAGAAAACAGCACAAAATGTTTTCTGGAATCAATGGGAAAAAACTATGTTCCACTCGGGGAAGGAGGGGAGAGGTTAAATCAAAAGCCACGTTAGGGCTACAGGGCGGAGGGAGGGGTTTAAAAGAGTTAAAAATGGAACTTCGTGGTTTATAGACGCTCTCTAAGCAATATCAAAGTTAGCATTTTATTTTTAATATTGTCAACAAAAGTAACTGTTGAATATCAGCTAAAGTGCAAAGATTATTTTCTATGCAAAATTGAATGAAGAAGACTCCTCCGAAGTTTTTGCTACTATCTACGAGATACCCTGCATAAATTGGGTTGTTGCCCAAAAATCTGTATAATCCGTACTTTAAAAATGGAGTGTATGTACTTGTACTGACAGTATCAAAAAATAAGTGTACTTATATAGATTATTCAATGTGAAGAAATATTATATAATTATTTTTTTTAGTGATTTGAAGAGTAAATAATATACATATACTCATTCATAGTTTAGTTTTACGCAGTATTTGTTTTAAGAGGTTGAAAAAAAACATTTTGCACTGGGACAAGATGGACATTGATGGGTTATTTATTAACCAGGAAATGGAGAAAGACCTGATTGATATGATACTACTAGTGATAAAACGAATCATAATAAGAACTGATTAATATGATAACTAACAGTGATAAAACGAATCATAATAATCATTAGGTACTGAAAAAAGACATTAAAAGTATTTGCAAGCAGTATCATGAAATTTACAAGTATTTAATAAAAAGATTAACACAAAATTAGCTACAGACTATTCAATCAAGATTAATACAAAAGAACCTGCTGCTGAACATGAATCTGATGATAGTGAAGATTCCGTGCCAACGCGAAAGAAAAAAAATGTCATTAGAACATAGCAGCGAGGAACAGGGATAATAAAATTACGATCAAACATAATAATCTCGTCTATCCGTCTGTAACTTCGTGTAACGTCCGTAATTTTGTTCGAATTCACGGCTAAAAAACCAAATTAAACGGCCGGAGATGGGGCTTGAACCCCGGCCAACAAAATCGAACTGGCCGCTCTGCGCATGTTGCTACCGCCGCCTCTTGGTGGACCGCCAAAAAGATTACTATAAATATATACTAGGGCTTAGCAAAGACGCGAACCAATATTCCGTCATTTTTGACGGGTTACAGCTGGTACTGTTTTAAATTATGTATCTATTATAAATTTATTCTGAAGTAATGGTGATGATTGGCAATTAATTTTTCGCAATTCGACAGGCAATCATGCGCATTAGACTATAGTTATGTCTTAGTTAACAATCAACGGTACAATCAGATACAATCCCAAATAACTTACCATCACTAAAAGGTACCTATTTAATAAAAGTATTTTTTCACCTTTCTTATGTTGATATACATACGACCATGGTATGTATCTACTCATTTTATGCGGTTTCGCTTTACAATAACTTCACATTGATACTTGATATGATAGTTGACTAATATTTAGAATGTTGGAATGAGCTATTATACTCATAAATATATATCTATACCAGGGTTCGAAAAAATCCGATTTTTATATTAAAAATCGAAAAATCGGATTTTTTGATATACCTATATCCGATATACATATATCAAAAATTGGATATCTATCCAAAATTTTTTCTCCTTTTTTGCACACGTCAATTGATATATCGAAATAATTAGGAAATTTATTTTGTACATGAATTATTATTTATTAAATAAATGAATTGCATACTGAAAAAAGCTAATATATGTAATTATTGTATATAAGTTATAAAAGTTGCTCTTTCTAATGTAGTGTTATGAGTATCCATTTTTTATTTCACATAAAGGTTTCTTTATGTGAAATAAAAAATGGATGATACGATGATTATTATGATTATTATGAAACAAAATAAACTAAGAAAACAACCGCAGCACTTTTTAAAATACAACTAGCGCCATCTAGTAACAACCGCAGATATCGAAAATAAAACCTGTAGCACTTTTTAAAATACAACTAGTGCGTCTAGTAGTAAAGACCGCAGATATTAAAAAAAATAACTTGCAGCACTTTCTAAAACGACCTCAGATATAAAAAAAAACAATCCGTAGCATTTCTTAAGATACAACTAGCACCATCTATTAACGACCGCAGCCAGTTTTTTTTGGATATATATCCAAGATAAAAATCAAGCCATAAATATCATGATATATATCCACGAGTAGTAATAATTTTTCTCGAACCCTGATCTATACTAATATATAAAGAGGTTTGTAAGTTTAGATGTATGAGGTAATCTCCGAAACTACTCATCCGATTTCAAAAATTCTAATACCAATATTTAGAATGGACTTTCAGGGTGGACATAAGCTATATATTAGGTCCTTACATATGAAATTGGCGTTTAGTATGGGAGGAACATAAAGCCGATTTTTTTTTATTATAATATATTTATTTAATCAAAGTATGTACCATTGCTATCTATGCACTTTTTGCCATCTCATAGGTAGTTCATAGATCCCTTTACTAAAAAAACCATTCGGACGGGAATCAATAAAATCTTTGAAGGCGGTTTGGACTGCCCCATCGGAGTTGAATTTTTTCCTTTGCAAGAAGATATCCAAATTTCGAAAAAAATGGTAATCTGTTGGGGCAAGGTCCGGAGAGTACGGTGGATGTCTTAGACATTCCAATTGAAGCTCCTCTAATTTGGTAGCCGCCTGTTGTGCAGTGTGTGGTCTAGCGTTATCATGAAGCAGCAGTGGCCTAGAGCGATTAACCAGCCTCGGTTGTTTAGCAGCTTTCTTTTCCATCATGGTTTGCAGTTGCTGACAATAGACATCTGCCGTAATCGTCTGGCCAGATTTAAGATTTAAAATCCCTTCATTATTGTGCCGGTTGAGTAATGCAACGCAGCAGTCAACGCGCGTTTGTTGATTTGCTTCACTCAATTCGTGAGGTACCCACCTTTCAAGCTTTTCCACCTTACCAATTTGCTTCAAGTGGATTAAAACAGTTTTATCACTAACACCGCAGCCTGCAGCTAACTCGGATGTGGTTTGCGATGGATCCGCTTCCACAATAGCCTTCAATTCTTCATTATCAACTTTGGTCTCCGGCCGTCCACGGGTTCTGCAGGTCGAAATTTCCAGAACGAAAACGTTGGAACCAAAAACGCACTGTGTTTTCTTTTGCGGCACCGTCGACATACACATCATTAATCCTTCGAGCCGTTTCTGCAGCACTGGTGCCACGGTGGAACTCGTACTCGTAAATAACGCAATATTTCAAGTTTTTCATTTTGTAAACTGAGTGACGCAAAGAAAAAAACAATTGAGGAAAAAATAAATGAATTATAATTTTCAAAACACAAATACATGAGTAAATAGCTGTATAAATTTGGATTTGGAATTCCTAACCAAAGAGAAGATATTTGAGATCAAATTTGCCAGTACGGCAAAACACCAATTTCATATGTAAGGACCTAATATTATCCCATTAAAATAAAAAGGCTTTTCGTAGTGACCTATTTTACAACTAAAGTCGACGAAAAAATGGTTGAGCGATACGTTTTTTATAAATGCTGCCTCAATGGTAAGAGATATTTAAATACTTTCTAGTGAGAAATTGTAGAACTTAAGAAGTTTTATAAAAAAAGTCAACGACGATACCTACATGTTAAGGTTAATGCTCAAATTAATAACATATAACTACAAGTTACTAAAAATCTACGCGTGTGAAGCCGCACAGGCACAGCTAGTAATATATAAATATGTATATAAATTCATAAATGTATTCACATCTAAAAATAACAAAAATGTTGGTTGGGTATATATTGATACTCAACGACTCATATACTTATACATATATCACATAAAAAAATTAATTTCTTCTTCAAAAAGAGCAAAATGAAAACTAATTATAAAGTATTCTGTTTTCATTTGTGTAACACTTTAGTGGTCTCAGAAACCAATGTTTCCAAAATTGTTGGATGATCTATGCTTCCAACGAAGATGTTTTCTTTGATACTGGAACATATAACAATATACAAGAAAAATATTGCATGATAAAATTATGCAGCAGTTTGGCATTCTGTCTATAGTTTTTCAGTTGAGAAAAGATTTTTGAAGAAAATATGTAGGTACATCAATTTTATAGAAATTTGTAGGTAATAAATTTGAGTATTTTTTAATTCAGTTATTGCAGCTCAAAGAAAGTAAAAGCAGATGGATATATTGATAGAAAAATAAGGCTACCACAAACACAACCCGTAAAAGCTAGTAACAAACGACTGAGATAAGTATGATTTCAAAAGCATCTCAATACTTACATCATTATCTGTAGTTACCACCAACCAAATGTGATCACTTTTATTTTATATTTTCACTAAAAACTTGGTTATACTTGACAAAATACTTCACTCAAATAAACATAAATATTATTCAAAGTAAACTGATATTCACACAAACAATTGAGTTAAAATACAAGAACATTTTCTGTGCGTAGTTTTCTGGGATAGTCTGCCGCATATATAAATGACCTCTCTGGCCAGAGAGGTCATATACCTATACATGGCAGAATATCCCAGAAAACTACATACAGAATATTCTGAACGACCATGAAAACCTAAGAAAGTTTTTACAAGAATATTAATTAAATAATTCAGCATTGGTGCGAGCTATGAGACTTGTTATTGAATTTATACAATTCAGGGAGAATTAAAATAAAGGCTGGGAATGACAAAAGCGAAGAAGACGATATACTGTTAATTGAGAATGAGTAAACTAAGATAATAATAAGAAACACCAATTGTGATTTAATTAAACGGAATGCTTAATGTCACCTCAGAAGAGATTCACTAATCATTTAATTTTATGAAAATGTATAATCACCCAAATTTAACAAATATTTAAAATAACAGTAGGCGCCCATTATTCGTGTATACAAATTTATATTCGAATTTCACAACATTTCGTCACTGCTAGTAACTCGACTATTCTCTTCTAAATATGTGAAATAGTGGCCCATCAAGGAAGTTACAAATAAAAATGTGTAATATTTCATTATATTATCTTTTAATTCATAAATAAATAGTATTATAAAAAAATTTCCCCTAAATATAATAATGAAATAATCCGTTCAAAGAATGTAATATCAAAGACTATCCTAAATGCCTCTTCTGAGTTTAACGAATTTACAAGACAGAATGAACAGAAAAACTGTTTTCTATATTACTGAATTATCCAATTTTTTTTATATATTAATACTACACACGTAATACTGACTTTATCCACTAGCGAAACAACCAAACTTTCCAATGTCAAAACTCGCCGGCAGAAGCCATGGAAATTAAATATATAAACAGAAACTAAACCATAGATATAAAAATGGGTCGTTCATGAATAAACTGATACTTTTGAACTATTCACCTATGTGAATGATTGTACTGTTCAATTCACTTTGTTATAGCAAACCCATTGGTGATGGTAGAATAAACGTTTTATTACTTTGCACTCCAACTCTATTTGACTATTTTTTTATTTATTTTTCATCTTGAAAGTTAGTTCCGTACTAGCTAATTCCGTCAACTAACCATGGCAAAGACAGCTATTAATACACTGATATACTCTTTGTATTGTTAACATTCGTATAAGTGTTTTAAAAAGTACAAATGAAAGAAACGTACATTACGAATCTGTAATTTTACTCGGTTCATATTATTAAGGGCCATGAAAAAATGCATCTAGGGGTTGGCGTAGTTGTAACACGAGGCAATTTAAGTTGGCATTCAGCCTTAATACAGATCAAGACAATACAGAAGTATTTCTTCGTAAATTTTTAAATTGCGGATATTAAATCAACAGCATCCACATCCAGAAGTGCCCTGAAAACAATCGGATTGAGTTCGGCGAGAATGATCTTTGGCTTTCAGCTCAAGGAGATGTGGTAGGCCAGATTCCTTCAAATCCTGGTCAAATTCTAATATCTTTCCTTTTGGTTCGCATCACAAATATTGCAGGTAGAGTCCATTCAAAACTAGTGAGATAGGGTTAAGAACTCATGGACATATGTATTTTAAACATAATATTTATTTTTATAATTTTGTTTTTAAATAAATAATTTATTTTTATTTAAACAATTTTGTTTTAAGTAAATAAGTTTAAACGTGTATTAAGTACAGTGTAATACCACGAATCTCCATATGGATAGTGTTGATATTAAAAGAACAATAAAATTAGGTAAACGGGACCTACACAGAGGCAAGATTAGATTTTACAATTGTTTTTTTTATTAGAAAATTCTTTGAAAGCCGTATTCTTTTCTTGATTCCAAAGGGTACAAAAATTAAGGAATTCACTTTTCTTCCAATATTTTCATTTAAAAGGATATAACTGCTGTTCACTAACTGTTTTAATATTGTGCCAAATAAAATAAATACGTAGTTCGACTCTGACCCCCCTGCCTCATGTAGCATTCCACCTTCCACCTTAACCCACCCCCTGATCGGGCCACGTGGATTAAGGACGCTCCGCAAGTAGCTATTTGAATATAAAAAATGAGGCACAGTGCCCCTTCCTTGTACAAATGTTTATGTTTGGCGAAATAATCAAAATGATTATTTCGAACTAAATAAAACTTTCATCACTACGCCCTTCTCTATGGTTGTCAGTCATTTGACATTTTGACGATCACCATTCGCTTATTCGCTAATCGCGTTTCATCTTAGCTGGAAGTTATTAGAACCATGAACCACGCTGACCAAGATGTTCCTGCAATCAAGTCCGAGCCAGGGTCTGGGAGCGGCGATGAAGGAACAGGCAGTGGAGTGCTCTACGCGGATATAGATATATCGCTCCCTGACATCAAGCAGGAATGCTCGGAGTACTCCAGGAAGGCCGACCAGCGCGCTGGTGAGGAGTTGGTTTATTATTGATTATTTATCTTAGCGTAACCGTTATAAATGGATGAAAATAAATATTCTAATTTAAGATGACCAGATTTCGAAAATATTCAACTAGTGCACATCTCGTTTGACAGATGCCGTAAATATTATGCCTACAAGGGATGGGGCGTTTATGATTGAACTATGAATGAGCTCCGAATGAAAAAACCGTTCAGTTCACTTCTACAGTAGCCGGCAAACATCTTGAAATTTTACGGCGTAGTGGGGGGAAGTTTGCGCATGTACCATTCCACCGAAGAGACCCAAATTTTGTCTTCTGCGCATTCCCCCACTACGCCAAAAAATTTAAAGAAGTTTGCCGGCAACTGTACCAACAACCATTCATCAGTTCAGTAGGCGTAAAATAAAAATAAAAATGGCGAAGTTGTATTTTTTTTTTATATTTTAGTGCTTACCCTTGGTATGGGAAAAAATGAACGTCAGGATATTAGTAACCCCTACCAGCGTGCCCGAATATGTGTTTTTGAAGCATTAACGCGCACACTGCTTGTACATCTGCTCACGCAACTACTACACCACACATATCTATGGGGTCAGCCGTTTAAAATAAATTAGTCACGTCGATGCATTTGTGAAACACGTCTATCGCACGAGTGCGTCTATAAACTACGTGATTCCAATTTGAACTCCTCCATCCCCCCACGTAGCCCTAACGTCCTTGATATTGCACTTGCTGCGCGTGCGCAACTTCCGTTCATGTATTGTCATCGAGAATACGTCTGTGTGCAAAATTTCAGCTCGTGGGGAAGTGGATGAAATAACGATTATAAGTTTCCAACACAGTCTAATGCGGTTATACATGAATAGGCGCTTTGCACATTCAGTACGCACCAAGACAATACTCTACTTCGCTGGCGCGCATTTCTATCTCCCTACGCAAAATAAACCACTCAAATATATGTGTTGTTATTAATAGATTACCTACACGGCGTGCCAGCACTTACAGTGCGACTTCATACTGTCAATTTCTACATTTAGATCCTAGATAAAATTACTCATACTTAGAGTATTATGCCGCGGATTGAATATCCAATGGTAGATTCCCAGTATGGTGTGTAGTGCCAAAGAATGAATATAAGGGTAATTACATGCCGAAGATGCCTCACTGCGATACCTCGCGGTCGCAGTTAAGCTCGCTACCTCGATGTCACCTCATGTGAAGCAAATGCGTGCTAATAGACACACACGCACATGCCGAAGGATACCTCACTGCTATACATCGCGGGCTGCTTGGGGGCTTACCTTGATGCCTTGTGAAAACAATATATTTTGTTTTTACATTGCAGTCGACGGCAAGCATCGAGGTTCGTGATTGGTCAAATTGTATCTTCTTCACTCTGGTGCCATTTCTGTTCGATTGTTTACTTGCGTGTATTGAATTATGGATACTAATGTGCTAATTGATTTGATTTTTATATTCCTGCTTTGTGGGATAAGCGGGAGAAAATCCACAACAGATATATTTTAACCAGAGAATGGAAGAAAGTTGCTTCGGTATGCGGATCAACAGGTAAGCTGTATTTTTTACTTGATCAAAATTGTAATTTAATGTTTGTACTTAAATAGCGAGTATCGACATCGAGGTATCGAGGTAGTGACCATGATCGCGAGCATCTTCGGCATGTAATTACCCTTTGCATAATACTCTCGTAATATTAAAGTACATTCCGGTTTTTCGATGACATTATTATTTCAACTTCATCCACATTACCATTTAGCACTACATTAAGAAACATAAATATTTTATCCACACAAAAAATATTTACATTGCAGATGTTTTGAAAATACAAGCTTATTTTTCGGAAAATTCAACTGTGTCTCCGCCTGCCCCTGAAAAGCAGCCAGAGTTGACCGTTTACAGCGCTAAAAATCCCTCAACGAGATATACGCCGACTCCTGGTACTGGTAAGAAGATGTTTATATGTGCTCAGCGTCCATACATGAGCAATCAGAAAGCTTCCTCAAGAATTCACGAACTCTCACATACTAGGAAGAAAGTGTTTTCGTGCTCACTGTGCAATTATTCGTGCAATCGTAAATCAAGCTTAAAAAGACATGCTCTTATTCATGTTGGAGAGAAATCATTTTCATGTTTACAGTGTCTTTATTCGTGCAGTCAGAAGTCAGACTTAAAAATGCATATGCGTAAGCATACTGGGGAAAAACATTTTTCATGTTTACACTGCAATTATTCGTCCAATCGTAAATCAGTCTTGAATAGACACATTCTTACGCACATTGGAGAGAAACCTTTTTCATGTTTACAGTGCGATTATTCGTGTAGTCAGAAGTCAGACTTAACAATACATATGCGTAAGCATACTGGGGAAAAACCTTTTTCGTGTCCACACTGTAATTATTCGACCAATCGTAAATCAGTCTTAAAAAGGCACGTTCTTAGGCACGTTGAAGAGAAACCTTTTTTATGTTCACCGTGTGATTATACGTGCATTCGTAAATCAAACGTAAAAAGTGATTGTCTTCCGCATATTGGAGAGAAACCTTTTTCATGTTTACAGTGTGATTATTCGTGCAATCAGAAGTCAAACTTAAAAACACATATTATGCGTAAGCACACTAGTGAAAAACCTTTTTCATGTCCACAGTGTAATTATTCGTGTAATGATAAGTCAAACCTAAAAAGACACAAGCTTATGCATAAGGCAGAGAAACTGCTGTCATGTTCACAGTGCAATTATTCGTGCAATCAGAAATCACACTTAACAGTACATAAGCTTACCCACATTGCAGAAAATCCTTTTTCATGTTCACAGTGCAATTATTCCTGCAATCGTAAATCAGACTTAAAAAGACACGTTCTTACGCATTTTGGAGAGAAACCTTTTTCATGTTCACAGTGCAATTATTTGTGCAATCGTAAATCAAGCTTAAATAGACATGCTCTTACACATATTGGAGAGAAACCTTTTTCATGTCCACTGTGCAATTATTCGTGCATTCGTAAATCAAACGCAAAAAGTCATGCTCTTACGCATACTGGAGGGAAACCTTTTTCATGTTTACAGTGCGATTATTCGTGCAATCGGAAGTCAAACTTAAAAACACATATGCGTAAGCACACTGGTGAAAAACTTTTTTCATGTCCACAGTGCAACTATTCGTGTAATGATGAGTCAAACCTAAAAAGACACAAGCTTATGCATAAGGCAGATAAACTGTTATCATGTTCACAGTGTAATTATTCGTGCAATCAGAAATCACACTTAACAGTACACAAGCTTACCCACATTGGATAAAAGCTTTTTCATGTTCAGTGTAATTACTCGTGCTATCGTAAATCAGACTTAATTTTTCTCACGCATATTGGAGAGAAATCTTTTTCATGTTAACAGTGCAATTATTCGTGCAATCCTAAATTAAGCTCGAATAGACGTCCTTATGCATATTGGAGAGAAACCTTTTTCATGTTTACAGTGCGATTATTTGTGCAATCAAAAGTTAAACTAAAAAATACATATGCGTAAACACACTGAGAAAAATCCTTTTTCATGTTCACACTACAATTATTCGTCTAATCGTATATCAGTCTTAAAAAGGTACGTTCGTAAACACATTGAGGGTATTTTTTCATAATCACAGAACACTTATATACGGGTTGATAACGAGAGCTGAATGAATGATCTAGTTTTTTTTCTGTTACTTCATATTTGACGGATGTCAAATAGATACACGGCAGAGTCATCAAGGAAAGGTATCCCAAAAGTCATCAACAATGCATTTCGCTATTACACGAATTTTGGGTCTTAATTGTGTGCCTATAGCAAACGCGATAAAGCTTTTATTGGAAGTATTTAAAGATGCTGGCTCGACGGCAAATCGCCTCAAAAGACGGCAAAAGACCTCCGGTGACTTGGCGCGCTCGTTCTTTGAAAAATATCGCTTCTGTGCATGAGAAAATGACTGAAATTCCGGGCAATTAGACAACGTTCACAAGAGCTATTCCTGTCTCGGTCATAACCCAGAATATTGAAAAAATCCAAATGACACAAGCTATTCAACCTACAGACCACCGGCAGTGTCGCGACTCGAGTTTTCGGACCTCGATTTAAAAGCCAAAACTCCAGTACGTTTTCTATATGTAGGAGTAGGGGCTCCATGCCGAGTATGTGCCGTACGTCAGCAATTTGTCTGACCTGCCGACATTGACAAGATATTTATTTCAATTAATTAATTGAAATTTTTAACAAATAAGCCATACATTGTAGAAATTTAAATTTTGTTTGGATAATAATGACATTATATATTTGGTTTGTTAAATGTGATTAAATTTTTGGAAAAATGTTTTTTATTTATTTCATCATATACTTATACATCAGTCTTATAACTTCTGTGTGCATACAATGAAATAATATGTATAGAAACTTTGTGATATTTAACTTTTCACACATACTTCATTTTGACCTTTCCTTACTGGTGCTATAAGCCGAGTTGACATTGCCTCTAATTATGTGAATACTCTGTAAGTACACTAATGCTGAGTTCATTTTTTAGATATTCCTCCGTAATATATCATTCAATAAAATAATAACAATATATAAACATTTACCGGACACAACAAAATAAAATGGTTTCTTGAAGAAATTGAAGTTAATTTGTTAACATGTGTATATATTGTATGGGGAAGTGTGGTGCGGGGAGCGCAGTACGTGGTGCGCATGGCAGCTAGCTGGGTCAGAAGTGTCTTACGCATCTTCATGTTGTCGTTCTTGATGACCAATAATTTTTTCTCATTTCTAGTAAAGTGTCCGCCAGTTAGAGATGCCAAAGCGCATAGTGTGACCATGATGTAAAAATACAAAAATATTTGATTTTATTTTTAACATTACCACATACCTATATATTTTTAAAATGATGTTGAAATATTTAGATTCATGGTAAATTGGTACCAAAATCTTATCCTACCGCACCTTAAATATGCACCTAGCATTTGAAATCTCTACTATAATATGTAAATCGGAAAACTTGAAAACATACAAAGGAAATTCATAAAAACACTTAGCTTCAGGTTAAACATCCCGCGGCAGCACAATGCAGATTCATTAAATTATTTAAACATTTAAGTTTAAAAAACAGACGCACGGCTCTTGACATTTTTAATTTGCATAAGATCTGTCGAAACCAATTTAATTGTCCACCCTATTATCACTTATCAACATCCACGTCCCAATAAGAGCTACTAGAACACAGTACATCTTCCAAATTCCTGTAGCTCGTACCGATTCCGGATTACGCTCCCCCATAGTGAAAATATGCCGAGTCTACAACGATTTGTTCACCGACATCGATATCTATCATGTGTCTCTATACCACCTAAGATCACAAGTGAACATAATTCTGCGACGCAACATTGAATTAATACTTGATTGTGTAATCTTATCTTATATTTTTATTGTTAAAGTATTATTAAGTACCTATATATTGTAAATAAGGATTTTTTGAAATAAATAAATAAATAAATAAATATATATATAATTCAAAATTATTTCTATGTGAGATAAATATGTTAGGATATAGGTTAATAAGTTCATTACTATCTATTTACACTCTCATACATTTATACATATCATTTCTTATATCTGTGAATATTTCCAAACAAATAAATAAATAAAGGACCACTTTAAAAAAATAATTTGAGCTATATATTTTATTACATAAATAATATAAAAATCAAAATACTATATTTTATAAAAAAAATGTATTGAAAATATTAGGAAAAATGGCAAAAAATAAAAGAAATATTTAATAGAATTTAAAAAATTATAAGTACGCATCACATCAGGCATGCCATCACTTTCGTCATCAGACACATTAAAAATTAAATTGCTTTCATCGGTGAAATCGTCAAATGCAATTTCCCATTCCCAATATTGGCGATCTATTTTGCATACGCGATATTACCCCACTCAACGGTCACCAATGGTCACCATATTTTTCTTTAAGCAAGCGCGCGTGCATCCGCCTCGACAGTTGAATACGTACTAAAATATTTATCGGTTATCCGTCACGACATGTTTTAACCAATCAGCGATGTGATTTCTACTAACACATTTACAGACCTACATATCACACAAATTATTTGTTTATGTATTAATTTTGGCATCTTTAAATGAAACTGACTGTACTTCTATACGATATTGATAATATAAGTAGAAAATATTTTATATTTTTTAAAAGGAGAGTTCATGTCTACATATTTTGGTGGTCTGCAGAGAGCTCCCCACAAAAGTTCAGTGACAGAAGTTCTGGAAACTGCAGAGCCTAGTCAACGCTAACCCAATCAAGATTTTCATCAGTGGGGCAGTGCTAGGAAGATATATTTATATTTGTATTATAACAAAGATGGATTTTATGGTGACGGTCGGAGAATGGTTTTGTTTTATACGACCGGTGCAGGGCAGAACGGTCTTGCACTGTAGCTTAAAAAAATGTCAACCTTGAGACGAACGAGAAGGACCGATATGGGAGCTTTTGCTCATAAAACGGTCCTGGGTAAGCGGTGGGTACCATTCACAGTGGGGCAGTGCTGGAAATAAAACATCTCATCAACAAGTAAAACTCTTCCACTAGGCTCACATCAAAATGCAATGGTTGCTCAATTTTGGAATTCCGGAATCCTTATCCCCCAAATCACAAAATTACTAACGATCATATTAAATATACAAGTAAGATTACTCTCAATTTATTAAATCCCCTAATGTATAAAATTTTACCTTGAAAATTGTAAAATCAGGGTTCCAGTATATTATATATTTCAAATACAATCTTCACCCGGATGCTGAAAATGACTATGACAGCTGGAGAACCCAAATATAAAGACTAAGAAAAAATCAATCGATAGCAAATATTGTCGTGAAACACTCAGTCCTTCGGGACAATTTGTAGTGATGAGGTGTCAGATATTTTTGAGGATCTGTAGTGTGATAATTGTTATAAAAAAATTAAAGACTATTTTGTAAACAACAAATGTATTAATAATATACAAAAGTACATTGATTAAAATCAGCTTTTTAGAATGAAAATACTAATAAACTTGATTGTTGGTATTTTTAGATATTTTGGCTAAAAATGTTGCAATGATTCAAAAATAAATCATATAATACTTTCTCATATTCAGAGAGAAATACTCGCACTAAAAATTCATGGTCTTTCCATAAAATTGCGGATCTCTTTCCACATATTATGAAAAGCATTAAAGTTTTATATTCCTCAACAAGTGAAGCGTTATATTCATTATAAAATTAATTTTTCCGCTTTTTTCCTTTGCCGCCTGCGCCAGCTCCGAAAGCTTTCCTCTTCCTGTTAAAATCAGCGCCCTTATCGAATTTTCCGCTCTTTTCAAACTTCCTGCCTTTCTCAAATTTCCCGCCCTTTTTAAAACCGCCGGTTCTATTTTCGAACTTCCCAGCTTTCCTGTCCTTGCCTCGGACCCAGTGATCTCGCTTCTCCTCCCAGTGGAGCTGTTTAACATTGGCGTTATCCGTGGTAGACACGGCCTGGCTGGTTCCCTGCTTCCTATTGGTTCCCGTCTCTTCCAACAGGGTGGCAAACTCCTCGGCCGAAGCGAACATGGACTCGACACCTAGAACAAAACAATTTATGTTGAGGGGAGTGTGATGGATTTAAAAGATTATGAATAACACACATTTGTAACATCATGGAATAATGTGCTAAAAATAATAAAATTCAAGCTATACTACACAAACCTTTCTTCCCTTTCTTCTTAACTGGAAGCACCAGATCATCTTCATCTTCAGAGAACTCCAGATCAGAATCATCTGTAAGACATGTCAATTGAATTTTGATAACAAAACAATACTTAAATCCACCAATCGATTCGTATTCCAAAGTACCACACATTAGGTATCCAAACTCTTCAGATAAGGGACATTTATACGTGAAAAGAATTATGAAAATACTTTTCTTACCTTTCTTAGAGTTTTTCTTTCCTTTCTTCCCTTTCTTTTCTTTCTTTCCTTCCAGCATAGCTTCATCTCCATCTTCGTCAGAAAATACCAGATCTGAATCATCATCATCGTCACCAACATCATCAATGTCACCCTCATCTGTAAAATAAAATAAGTATAAAAAATTGTTAATTATCGGAGCGACGGTTGGTCTACTATTATGTCTGCTTTCTTATGCCTTTTCTGTGAGACTCTGAGCAACACCATCAAGCAAAATTGTAATCCAAGAATTTTTAAGCATCTGAAGAGGTTTGTCATCTCTGAATAAATTTGAACTAGTTTATGGTGAGTAAAACTGTTTGTAAATCAAGAATCAACATTTTAGTAAAAAGCAAAAAATATAACATCTCACCCATGTCGCTTGGTAGGCTTTCCTTGTCATCACTGCCACCATCTTCCATATCCGACTCATCTTCTTCGTCTTCCTGGTCCTCGGCTGCATTTCTTTTGCTTTTCTTTTCTAGCTTAGAGCTAGCCATCATTTCCTTCATGTAGTCCATATCATCCACATCTTCGTCATCTGAATCTTCCGCATCTGTTGAAATACGTGAGAGATTTGATAGGAAGACTATTTAAATCAAATAATTTTAAATTAAATAAAATTCTTTGGGCTAAAATATCATTTTACAGAAAAAAAATTTTTTTTTTGAAACATAATTAGTTCATTTCATTGTATGGCATTCCACTTCCGCACAGCTAATAATTTTATAAACTAACTATGTAGTTTGAAACTGCTGTTCACGATGTCTTCACTTGGGTTGGAAGTGATCATAACTATTTACTCAAACGCAAAATTGGAATTTAGAGTTTGGGTATTGAAACAAAATCAGATATTTTATATGAACCTTATAGATACATACTATAGATTCTATTCTCCATTTTTGTTTCGTTGGGATACGTCTTCTGGAAAACATTTAAAATTGAATTTCTACACAATCTGTATCTCAATCTGTTCATATAAAATATGTATCATTTTTTTTGTTTTAATACCTAAATATGTCGAACGACCATAATACAAACCTGAAATTTTATATTTAAAGAATTTTCATAACTTTAAAATACACCTAAGTATCAAGAATTCCAATGAATGTATTGAATCACAAAAGTTTATAATGTGGTTAGCTTGTCTTAGTAAATTTCGTGTCAGAAAATTAACTGTACATTTAAAAATAAAAATATAAAGTAACACAAACTTTTCTTTGGTGCACCAGCTAAACTATCAAGGTACTTTTCGAATTCCACGCTGTCCACCGACCCGGTGTCTGACTCTGCATCAGATTCGTCATCACCCCTCTGCTGTCGGCGCATTTGGAAGTAGCTGCAAAAGATACGCAACAATTCAATTTAAAACAACTCTATTATAGTTCTTTGAGTATAACCTTTGAGGCAGTATGACTAATAGGACTTAGTATAAAAAGGCATGACTTGGCTTGAGACAGGTATGCCTGGAAAAAGTTTGTCTAATCATCCTTTGGCCTGGACGGTCCAAAGCATCAAATGATGAATTAAGTTACCATTGAGGAAAAAATTACTCACTCGTATAAAAATCTCTCATCTACTGGTATATGAGCAGAGTCTTCGTTGAGATATGCGGCTGAATTGACAGCAAGCGACTTTATGCCACTGGGGGCATAGTTTTTACGAACGGCAAACTTGGGGTGCGAGCCTCGCACCAGGGTGCGGGGAGCTTCGGGAACTGGCTGGCCGTCCTCGTTCCTGGAAGGCTCTTTCTTGGGATTCTTGAAGGCGAAACGATCGAGGAATCGGGCAATTGAAAAATCTTTTAGTGGATCACCATTGTATTGGATTATTGAACCTGGAAATTAAATTATGCTTAAGTACAGACCACTTGTTCATGCACAAATATTGGAAAAATATAGTCAACTTATTTTACAACAAAAACAAAGTTCGTATTACAGACTGCAGTTCCAATGAACTAAATTACATTTACATCAACATGATGAAATGAAACTTTCATTGAAAAAAAAAAGGTTAGAATTAAAGAAAACAATTAATTGTACATTTTAATCCACTTTTGAATTGTGTCATGAATTGTGTCTTTCGGTACTTAAAACTAGTAATTTTGTATTATGGATTCAAAATGCACTGCAGCGCTGACGCAGAAATGGGCTGCTGCTTAGAATGCAATGATACTAAATTTGCATCTATTATTTAGGTCATAATTTTCTATTTTAAAAATAATTATACCGTCAAGTAATTTTTCAGAAAACAATCTGACACTTGGATGGAAGTGGTTCTTCAATAGTAAAAGTTCAGTGACTACCGAATGCTCTGCACCGCAATACGCCGGATTTCTGTTGAGCGGCATATACTCCTTGACAACCTGTAATGAGAATATAATACTAAAATGATGCTACTGCATACATAAAACTGAGCAACAAAGAAAACTGGGAAAAATAAAAAATTTAATACAACTACTTGTTAATTCGAAATTCAAGGGACTCAAAAACATTTCGAATTAAGTGTCACCCAGTTAATTAGAAATTCAAGATTAAAAAAAATTGCAATGCGATTGCGAAATTTGCCAAAAACATAGAACTCATGAAAAAAGCCATTAATTTTGTGAAAATCAGCTGTATTTTTGCATATTTCAAGAAATCATTTCGTAAATACTATATTCATTATGACAAAGTTTGCGACACTTCTAGTACCCGATATTGACATATTTGTTGTTCTCATTTGCGAAAAAAACGTTTTTTTTTTTCAGTATCGTAAAATTCCAAAAAAAATTTGAATTATGTGAACTAAAATGTATTGATTTATGGCGCAAGGGGCTAAAAATTATTTTGAATTACCAGGGTTTTTGAATAAACAGGATAAATATAAAATTAACATTTTGGGACGTGGGTTTTAAATATTTTGAATTATGGCGATGTTCGAATTAATGGGTTTTTATTGTACAAAAAATGTGGCAAAACTGACCTTTTCCATGTTCTTAGATTTCTTGATCAATATTTCAAACTCCTTTTCTTTTCCCACATCCCTTTTAGTATACTCCTCGCCCCGCCCTTCCTTCTTCTGTTCCTCGTGGTCCTCGTCGCCCGGCAGCTCGACTGCGGGTTCCGCAGGTGTGATGGTGTGCAGCCAGCCCTTGGAGGAGTTCTCCTTTTTCTTCCTGACGAGGTTGTGTAGCTTCTTCTTGTGCTCAAGCTCATCCTCCTCTAGAGGAATGTCGTGGTACACTTCTTCGTCGTCTTCATCTGTTAAAAAGGTGACACATAGATGAATGTGAAAGAAACAATGTTGTAAGAATAAAAATAATGTCTGCGACAATATAATCACTCACCATTCAACAGATCCAATTTATCACCGACCCACCAACTGAATTTTGATTTCTTTGTCAAATCTTCTACCGTTCCGATATTATTTTCTTTTTTGTCGTCTAATTTATCTCCTGCAACGTCTTTGCTTGTTTTCACATCTCCATTTATTTTATTCTTCTTTTTGGATTTTTTATTACTTTCTGTTGACTCTATATCCAAAGTTGTTTTAGAACTTTCTTCTTTATCGCCATTCGATTCTACAATAGTTGATTCTGTCGCATTTAGCGTAGCTTCATCTTTTATCTGCAAAAATATTATTAACATTTAAATAATCCTTACTATTTACACATCGGTCTATCCTCACTATTTTCACATTTTTGAAAGCCTACGAACATGGTTCATTCATGTCCAAAAATAATACTGAAAGTCCTTATCTTTGTAATTCAAAATTAAAATGATAGTTACTAGTACAGTCACACTACAAAATTTCACACACTGCAGAAATTTGAATCAAATTTTTTTTGCAAGGTTTTAACCATTTTATTTGACTTGTATCAAAGCGAATAAATTTTTAATACATATTATTTGCTTTCATGAAGCTCTGTTTTAGGTATAGGTCAGAAATATTAAAAATACATGCAAATCAAGTTGTCACTTATCTCCTTAACTGTAGAATTTCAAAATGTAAAGAATATTTTGTATTCAAAATTGAAAGAATATTTTGTATTCAAAATTGAAAGAATATTTTATATTCAAAATTGAAAAAAGAAAACTCCCCTAAAGTTTTTTCTATTAGCTACGAGACGACATCCTGTAGACAGACAAAGTCAGCATTGTTGAATTTTATAAAGAGACCATTCGATAACGAACAATCTTTATTACCTCTGCCTCCCTCCCAAGGGGTAGCCGGTGTCTTCGGGCCAGCCTGGCCACCACCAGCAGCATGGCGGCTGCGCGACCCGCGTCTGAGTTGGCGGCCAGCTGCAGCAAGCGCTTCAGGAAGGCCAACACACGGGGTGAGTTCTCGTCTGCCTTGATCGAGCGGTACACCAACCCTAGCAGCATGGCCGGTAGCGTGGTGGTCAGCGTCTCCGGGTGGCCGAGCTTCTTGTACAAAGCGCAGTAGTACCTGTAATTTTTTTTTATTGGTTACCAAACTTTTTCTCTCATTGTGATGCAATTTGAACCATTTTGACATTTTGTTGATGAATCAAAATGGAAAGTATTCAAGATTCCTAAATGCACTTTTCTCCTCGCACACCATGTTACATTATTCTATACAAAAAGAAATTATTATTATTGCACATTGTATAAAACCTCTATTTATCAAATAATCAACACGTTTCGGAGTCAATGGTCCCTTCATCAGGATACAATGTATGCTAAAAATTAAAATTGGAACTTGTAGAAATTTTAATACAAGAATTAAGAAGCACTTATTTAAGTAGCGATAACTATTCTGAATTTCCTAATCATCTTTTGGAAACAAACCGTTCTTTTGATATTAACAAGGGGTTTATAACAATATAACAAAGGGGATATAAATTTTACACACAAATAACAGAGAATTAAATTTAGATAAATTAGAAAGCTTTAATAGAAAATTAAATATTACAAATAACAAAATTCTTTTTGCAAATAGTTGTCTTTTTTTCACAATATGTAGTTCGTAATTAGTTATTCAACTGAAAAATATTTTATTTTACATTTTTTGTTTTTGTTAATATCTATATTTCCAATTTTAATCTTTAGTACATGTTATATCCTGATCTATGTAGTGATAATTGGGCCTCGAAACATGTTGATTATTCAATAAATAATGATTTTATACAAAGTGCTTTATTATTATTAATATAAATAATATTATCAGAAAGATATTTTACTTCATTAAAGAAGTTATTATTGTTGTAGTTAACTTTTCAGCATTGATCAAGAAAATTGACAAAAAAGTGCAATTGTAGTGAGTGCATATTTGTTCATAGCGCATCTGATAAAGCCATTAACTTTTTTTAAATTTTATTTATTTATTTATTTATTTAATTTATGGTACAAATACAGTTCTTATATGTAACATATCAGATTAAACATTTTTTTTAATTACTTGGTAGTCATGTAGACCTCATCAGTGAAGAGAAGCTCTTGAGTCTGATGAGGGAGCCACATTTCTTATTCCTTGATATAGTATATAGGTACAAGTGTATACAAGTAATATTAATACAGTAAAAAGGTAAATTGATAATGAAAGTATAAGAGTTATTTTGAAAAAAGCTATAGGTTTAAATGATTTATGAATTTAAGTTTGATTTTAGGAAGATTTTGATTTTTTTTGATTTGCTCTGAGAGGTTACTGATGCATCGTATCTCGATAGGTAAGTTATTATAGTAATTAATGGCTTTATAAATATGGTGATGCTGCATTTGGATTGTTTTACATTTAGCATTATGAATTGGTTTCCATTACTCATAAGTTTGAAATATTCCTGGTTTTCTGTAAGGTTTTTTTCTTTACATATTTTTAATGTGGAAACTTGCTTGAAAATATCATCTACGTTTGGTACTGGAAATAATTTAAAGAGATCTTTTGTTGGAAATGTAGATTTTTTTTCAGTATTACTTTAATGATAATCCTTTGTGATATTTTTACTGAGTTTATGTTTTTCTTATAACATACCAATGAAAGATTTCTAACTAAATACACATAGACCACTCGTGACATCTTACCAAGGTTCTTCGCTACACTCATCTGAATAAGTCAAGCTCATCTAAACGCATTGTATAATTAGTCAATCCACTTTTAAGTGCACACAAGGACACCGACCTGTCGGTTGGGCCCATCTGCTGAAGTAGAGCCAGAGCCTGCAGCGCAACAGTGTACCCTGCCAGATGCACCAGACGATGGAGGGGGTGCGCTTGAGTCTGCAGCGTTTGCGATGCCGTCTCACTGAGGAAAGGCTGGCATCTCCTCACTCCGGTTAAAATTCCACCCATCAGTCTCGTGTCTACTTCCCCCTGAGGAAAACGAGATAATGTATTTATCCATAAATAGGAAAAAATATACCAATCAATATATATAAAAAGAGACCCATGTTTCCCTACCCGCCAAGTTTTCTCCACAACCACCCACCGGTGGTTATGGTAGTGGATGGCCCTTGGTGTCATATCGAAAATATGCGAGTTTGGTGGGGAGTGGCTGTGCGTGGGTGGGAGTGGGTGACAAAAATGTGCTTTCTAGCACATTGTTTTGTTATGGGAAGGCCGCAAATGTTTCAGATTGTTTGAAAATAGGTGCGCCGAGTGTGTCGGTGGGTCTAGAAGGTTCCGGAAAATTTGCTCTAGAAAGTTCTGGAAGGAGAAGGTTCTAGAAAATTCCCGAAAGTTCTACAAGGTTCTAAACTGAGTAGCGGAATGTGTCGGTGTCTTGTACATTCGATAAATTCCTTGAAAGTTCTGGAAGGAGAATATTTTAGAAGGTTCGCAAAAGTTCTATGACGATCCAAACAGTGTACTAAAAATCTACGCGTGCGAAGCCGCGCGGGCACAGCTAGTTAATAATAAATAAAAAGTCTTTAATGTCTTTAGATGTATTTATTACAAGCATCTATATGTGGGGTATAAAAGCATTAGCAACAATATCCAAAAATAATTTAATGCAGTCATTCAGGATTAATATAGTCACAAAATTGTTTTGCAATGAAATTAAAGCTGTCACATATGACACATTGCTTTCGTTTTGTAGTCTGTCTACATTTGGTAACCGCTTTGTTGGCTTCTGTTTGAATGATTTTACTCCCTATATACAATGTCTAAATGTATAATTCTCTAATATATAGTCTTTTGTTTGTGTTTTATTTCTTACATACAATATATAAATCTTATTTCTAATATAATATACAATATATAAAATCTATATTTCTAATATAATATATATATATGTATATGTATGTGTGTATATATGTGTATTATATATATTATATCATGTCCAAACTTTAAAAAAAAACTGTACAGGTATTTGCTTCAGAACAGACATTGTCTAGTGAAGCAACTACCTTCATTTATAAATAAATTTTATTTATATATATATAATTTTATTTATATATGTATAAATAAATTAAAAAAAAAAAAAAAAAAAAAATACTAATTTATATAGTACTGAATTTGAAATTTATAGGAAACATGATTTTGGGAGGGATAGATATGTAAAATCTAGAATTCAATACATACATTTTAAATTAGTAATCCTCTGCGATTGCATTCAAATTTTTTTTTTGGATATTGCTGCCTTCGCTTTTAACCCCACACACTAAGTATGTACCAGAGTATAAAATTGTACAGAGCTGAACTAGACACGGGTACTAGAACACAACGGAATTATGGCTCCCCTTGCATATTTTTAAGACACATTTATAATGCAGTTAAAGTATTTATTCTTGCATAATTATCCTCTAGTAAACAAAATGTATTTTTACAATTAACTTTGTCTTTTTAAATTTCCATCCAAACTGTAAACTTCAACTCAGTGATGGCTAAACCAATATTTTATTTGGTACAGTTATTTAGGATTTGTATCTGATTTTATCAATGATTGATAACTGAGATATAATTGTTGCCTAATACCGATGGTTGCCCGTCGAATTGCAAAAAATCAGTTGCCAATCATCAATACAATCAGATACAAAACTCAAATAACAGTTAGTGTCACCGATTAAGATATCATCGCTAGTAAAAACGTATTTTTGTAATAAAGCATGACTTATTTACTGAGACATACTTAGTTTGACCTTTTCATAATTGTTTCAAAATTTACAAGTTCGTAGTCATTTTTTAAACAAGTCAAACGTAGTGGAACTAGCCCTGGAACCACAGCATGTATCAATAAATTTCTGTTAGTCTCTATATTTTGAGAATCTGTGGTATGTACATATTATTTTTGCCCTCAAAGGACGGCATTGAACATAATAAAATAATATAGAATAATGAAATTCTATAATATAATGATATGGATTGTGGGTATACCTTCTTAATGCATGCCCTGAAGAAAGAGAAATAGACCCTCACAAGGTTCTCTGCTATCTTGGAGTCATCCTTCGAGAGGTAGAATTGGTTCAAGAAGCATATGCCATAGTATTGCGCCTTGGCTGAAATGTTGGGTCTGTAAAAATAATACCCATAATAATTAATCACCTCTTTTAGTAGTTTTTTGTCTCCCATACAACGAAAATCACTCATTATTTATGTGTGAAATAAAATGGATATTTTATACGAACTATATATTTCACTGAGAAGCAAATTTCAATGTTTTGCTGAAATTTCATTCAGCGCCTTATCACGGCGGAGGTGTAGGCCGAACTGATTATTTATTCCGAGGTTGTAAATATACAGATAGAATGCTCTCCTGATGACGCTGAATAAGACTTCAGCGGAATGTCAAGATTTGCTTCTCAGTGAAGTATACAGTTCGTATAAAATATCCGTCATATTTAATATATAAATATGTCCAATGACTGTAATAATAACCTTAACACTTTAATCACTCATTGATTTTTATTTCAAACGGCAAAGTTATCGATAGTGATGAGGTAAACTGTTTGATTTTCTCAGGATAGCAATAAAGCATAACAAGTTTTTGTCGCTATTATATAACATTGTACACTTTGTTCATTTTGACGTTTGACAGATTTCTCAACATTTCTCAGATATTTTATGCGTACGTCCTATCTATTTTGTGTATTACTAATATAAAAATCTTATTATCCTAAGAGTGATTGATGAATGTGATTAATTGTAATTATAATAATGTAATCCAAAAATTAATCATATCATTATTATATTGAACACCAATCAAATAATCATTGTTTATCTCGTCACTTTATTCAAGTTATTTTTGCACATTAGATGAAAGGAGAATGAATAAAGATCTTAAATAAGAAAAATAATAATCTTAGTAGACTGACCTGTAATGGTAATTTTCCAAACATTACCGATTCTCTATCTCGTAATTAGTTAGTTCAGACATACAGTTCAAAAAAATGAATTGACGAGTTTTGTGTATCCATACCTGAAGAGCATCTTTTCTATCTCGCCCAATACAACTCCCTTCATATTGGGATGATTGTAGAGCACTTGACACAGCTGGTATATCACTTTGGAGGCCACCTTCTGCGAAGGGTCACCCAGCTTGTTCACTATGCTGGACAGCAACACCTGCAAATGACTTCCGCAATAAGAGTATGATGTTGCATAATCTCAACTAAATTACATCTTGGTATACATAAACAAACAAAGTACATATCGATAATTATTCTTATTAATCTACGAAAATGTCAATAATCAATATTCTTATTAATCCATGAAAGTGAAATGTATATAAATGTATATTTTATAGATTGTTTTGGTGAAAGATAATGGATACTAATATCTGCTCAAACAAATCAAATCTGTTCTTTGAGATCAGCCTTGTCTCATGTTGTCTGAAATTGTTCTCGCGTTGTCAAAAGGCAATTAGATCCTTTCTTGTAACCTACATTAACGTTAAAATAAAAATATTTATACCTTTTCTTGTTCAGGATTATGCATTAGCAATTTAGCCATTGCGCTGACAGCCTTCTCTTTGTGAGCTTCGATTGTATCGTGCGCAAAGTTATTGAGACACTTGATAAACTCTAGAAGATAATAAACAATGTTTGATTGATACACAGGGTTATTTGGAAAACATTAATAACCTCGCAGGGATATATTCCTGCCTAGATAATGAGTCGAAAATGTTCAAGCAGCCATTACCTAATATCATTGGTTTATGGAGTTATGCAATATCAAAGTTGGCATTTTTTTTTTCAGTATTTCTGATTTATTTTTTACAAAACATGGAACTATCATTACTGTAACTTAATAGACTTACTTAATAACTTACAATAGAACTTAAATAAAACGATAAAAACCCTGCTGAAATTCCAATAGGAATTGGAAGGTTTTTATTATTTTATTTGACTTGTAGTAAATGGAATGAATTTTTCATATTCGATATGTCACTGTAATGATAGTCCAACGTTTTACAAAAAATAAGTCAGAAATATTTTTAAAAAATGCAAACTTTCTCCATAACTATTGATATTAGGTCATGGTTGCTTGAACATTTTCGACTCACAATCAAGGCAGGAATATAGTTCTTCAAGGTTAATGTTTTCCAAATAACCCTGTGTATGGCTGGGCTGATAAAAAATTCAACTTATGAATTCTTGAAGAATTTGTTACCTTTGTGTATTGATCTCTTTGGTACCACAAAGTGAAGTTTCACCACTCCTGATGCCAGATGATACACAACATATTACACTGAGTAAATAAGTACAGTAAAAGCTCTTTAATACGAAATTCAGGGGACCGAAATTCAACAAAAAAATTCGAATTTCGAATTAGGGAAGTAGAATTAGTAGGAAGTTTTTAAACCATCAACACACTTTCTAAACATTTCCAAGTGTACAAACAAATGCATTTTTTAACATGTATTTTTAAACACATTTATTTGGCCAATATTGCATTCATTTTTGTCAGTTGTTTCAATAAAATTAAAATAATTTACTTTGATATGTGATCTTGAGATATCAATTCAATTTTAAAACAGAAAAAATGAAAACAGCAAATATTGTACATCACTTCACTGCGCTTTTCAATTTTGGCGCGATTTTTTAGAATTGTTGAAACAGTCGAATTGGCGATACCATATTTTACGCAATCTTGCCCTTATTTCTCAATTTTTCTGTCCACGTCTTTAATCAAATCCATTTTCATAGAAATAGTTAAATTTTTGTACGCGCTGCGAACTGACGCCATTTTAATATGAAACGAAACACTAGTCAAAATAAAATGCGAAAATAACTCAAATCTAACACGTGAACGTAATAAAATGTCTAATATTCTTCACACTTATCAAATAACAAAAAATATATTAAAATCGTAAATGAAGAGACTAAAATATCGAAAGTTTTCACGGAAATCACAGATAAAAGCAC
Source organism: Agrypnia vestita (assembly GCA_016648135.1). NCBI lineage: Eukaryota > Metazoa > Arthropoda > Insecta > Trichoptera > Phryganeidae > Agrypnia > Agrypnia vestita. Next base: position 200,865 of record JADDOH010023617.1, on the reverse strand, counting down.
AAAAAAAAGTCAATGACATAATGTTTTCACGCGATATATTTTCAATCTTAATAAAACACAAAGATGTAACAATTTAAAACTCCAAAACTGGCGACAAAACTTCAACTAATCTCGTCTTTTGGCGGGATATCATAAAACAGCAGTCATAAGGGTACGCGCGCACTAGCGTTTTTTCGCCGCGCGGCGAAAAAACCTGCGACATTTTGACGCGCGGCGAAAACAGCAGGCACGCGCACTACGGCATAATGCCGCTGATCATTTACGGGCAGTTCTTTAAAATATTTGGTGAACTTAACGAAAAATTCTTCCAATATTATCGAATGAATAAAGAATGTTTTTATGAACTTTTAAAACTAGTTGGACCTTCTATCACATATAAAAATACTCCATTCAGAAATGTTTAATGTTTCTATCACTATATTCTTTTGAAGTGATATCATACAATGGTGGTCTTCTTTCAACTTTCGTAATTAGCATTTCAATATTAAAATCTTCATCTAGATCAGCAGAATTATTGCTTGTAGCCCATTGTTCTTTCACATAAAATGTATGGTACAGCGAAACAGCGCGTAGCGCGCGCGGGTATGACTTTAAAAATATGCGTTTTTTTGCCGCTGACCGCCGCGCCGCAATAGAGTTGTAACATTTCACCGATTTTTCGCCGCTGTGTTATTTTGCCGCTAAGTGCGCGCACTACGATTCAAAAGCCTTGTTACAACACTGCGGTGCGACATTATGCCGCAGCGTTTTTTCGTCGCGCGGCAAAAAACGCTAGTGCGCGCGTACCCTTAAACAGCCTTACCCTGTGCGCGCGGCCACCGGCCAGTTGGGGATGTTTTATGACTTTTATTACTGTCATATAAATGATCAAAGGCCTGTGAGCGGTCATTTCCGTCAGCGCAGGCACAGTATAATAAATACATACAGTATGTTATCTTGGCAGTGTCCTTGAAATAAATACCTACGGCCACTTGGTACTTAAACTTGCTTAAACACGCACCAGGGCTGCTCATTGACCGACTCTTTATGGTTTGGGGTGCCATAAATTGACGTAAATGTATGCGCGGGAGCGCCTCACATTGCTCGCGTCCGTACGTTACTGCAGCCCTGCGGCGACCGCGCATACCGAAGTATACCGAGATTTCGAAGGGCGTCGTTTCGGCTGTTTGTATGAAGATATAATACTGTATGCTTTACTATACTGTGGCGCAGGTATAAAAACATTAGCAAATGGTGAGAAAATGTTAACATTTACACAAATGACTTTTGTGTCAAATTTCATAATTTTGTCTGAAATTTTTTTCGTATTTGGAATTAGCCATTTTTTCGAATTATAGGAAGCATTTTGTATGAAAATTCATTCGAGGGGGATAAAATATCATTAAATTTTTCGAATTATACCGAATTTCGAATTATAGTTGTTTGTATTAACGAGCTTTTACTGTATGTCTTAATAATTTTGATTGTGAATGATTCACTGAATTTTATTTGCATATTTTTAACAGTGAAGATATGAACCACTAATATTATTTCACCATTGTTAGTGAAATTGGTGAAGGTTTATAATAAAGGTGATTAATAGAATCACAACATTTTTAAATAATCACTATTTCCATCATGGCTTTTATGATATAGATTGATAATATTGTACCAAACATCATTGTGAAACAAAATATTTCCAGACATTCAATCAAATGTACTAATTATGAAAGAATATCAATACCAGTTAATGCTCGTAGAATCACAGATATCCTATCAACAGCATTAGTATATTTGGAATCACAATATTTCACTTTTAGTGATTGTAATTTAGAGGAATTGGTGATCAATCCACAGATTGTGATTTGGCATTTACAAATAAATTTTGAAAAACATATTTTAATTATGAAATCAACAAACGAATGGCTGATAATTTCAGTGCAACTCTCTTACAATGACTACCCGAGTTGATAATGCCCACACACGTAGAAAGTAAACAAGAAAAAATTACCGGCATATGTCTCCTTGAGTTTATCTTCATATATCCATATCATTAGAATTTTCTTCCTGTGGTCTTTATTTCCGGAGCACATCTTGTCCAATGCAGACAGTGGTCTCGTTTCAAAAGGTCTCAGCTTACTGTCTGGTATCAGCAGGTCGAATATGAAAAGTTCTGACAGAGTTTCTGCAATGAAAAAACGTAAAGAGCATTAGATTACTGGGTCCACTTAGATTCACAGAAACAATATTATATTTCTTACAGAGTTATGAAACAAAGTGAAAATGGGTTAGAAAAACAAGGTTCATAATATCCAATTGGACTACAGATTTTTTTCAAATAACTAATGTTCGCATTGTAATATTTTTTTTTAATATTTAAAAATTCAAAATGCTTGAATTCAGAACACATGAAATTAGCACCAAAATTACAACTATCATATCCCAAGATACCATGGAACATTCAATATATAGTACAACTGGTATGATTATCTAATTCTGATTTCATCTATCTTCTGCTTTTATATGGAGCCAATGGTAGTGGAAATGAGAGGAAAATATATTTTTTCGCATGAGTCATACAAAACCTCTTGGTGTTGACTAATATTTTTAAAATTGTGTAATTGGAACCCTCATAAAAATAATAGTATGTAAAAATGAGGCAAAATATGGACTCACCAATAGCTGTTAAACTATCCTTCTTCTTGGCAGGTTTGACCATGGCCACAAGATTTTGCAGCGTAGACAAATTATGTATAGGACTGTCCTGTGAAACACATTTGAATCAGTAATACATGCAAACAATTAGATTTTACCATATTGCATATTACAGAGCTAATTTTTACTATTCATAAATCAGTTTTTAAAAAAAGTACATTGCAAGTACAACTCCTTTCATTTAAGAAAGACAATCCAATTAGTATGTGTTAGCCGTGCGTATGTCGCACATTACGGGTATGGACACCAACAAATGGAAACAATGTGCCTCGTACGCATGGCTTACATATTCGATTGTCTTTCTTAAATATAAAGAGGTATACACTCATCTGAGAAATAAAGGAGAGAATGCGAACAGAAGTATATTTCACCCTTCTTATTACGTTTTGGTGGGAAAAGTATCAAACCTGTATCAAGACTGTAGCTGCAGCAACTCTATCAGCCATGGCACCCTTGAGCAGCAGTGATCGTGCCCACTTTTGGTCCGAAGATCCAATACGACTCATTTCTGGAAAAAATATAACGTACAACGCACTTGAGCGGTTGGTGTTTTATCTGCTCGCATTATTTTATTAGTTCAGGGGCGGGGAAACACTCGCGAGTAACCCAATGGGTAAGCGCCTAGAAAGGCGGTTTTGCAATGCTACAACCAACCTCGAATTCCTCTGCCAGGTCCCCAGACCAGATCCTCTGTTCTTAATTTGTGGCGTATGCCATGCCAATAAACGGCATAAGCCAAAAGCAAGCGAAGACCAAAGGCTCGGACAAAAGATCACTAAAGATAGGTAGTGCCATCTCCGGGCATAATTTGACTTCTTAGCTGTCTATAAACCAGAAATGGCCTTTTAGTGCCATCTATGGAATTATAATGAGATTGAAATGTGTTGGTGCTACAAATGTTATTTTTGCATTTTTTATAGATGTTTGTGAAATAAAGTATTGCTCTTACAATAAATATTACATCTTTAAACTCATAATTAGCATCCAAACTTTATAACAATTTAGACTCAACACATAGCTAATTCCATCACCTACGTTATTCAAAAAGAAAGTAAATGAATGAGTGAGAAACGATAAGTAAGAGTTCTTATATATCAAATACTTAATTTTTGTGACACTACTACTTGTGTAGGCTTTGTGTGCATTTTTTATTTTTTCTGTCAATGCTATTATAAATAATTTATTATTCTTCAGAAATTTTCTTACTTTTTGGCAACTATATGTGTAATGTAGAAAATCTTTAAAAATGTGAGATGTTTTCCATAGATCAGGTCAATCAGGTGAGACACACCTCCACACACCTTCGTGCTAGATCGCCCTCGCACTCCGTGAATATATAAATGTGTTTCAATCAATTAAATATTTTTACGCTGGTTTCAAATATGCTAAATTCTAATCATTATGAAGTCTGACTACACATTAGTTAGTGTAGTGGTGGACTCTCCTCTCCTAGTCATCCAGTGTTCGGTGGTTCGAGCTCTATTCTAGGACACCAGCAAGTTAGTCCTGTTTTCATAGCATAGGTGTTTAGCTTAATTTGAAAATAGTATAAGTATAGATGCGAAACGTACTGCGCGTTCGCATCTCTATTTATAATTTAAAAAACATTTCTTGTATCATTATTTTTAATTAATTCTTGTGTAACTATCCAACTGTATAAGAAATGTTTAAAGAGCGCTTTAATTAAAAATACCGGAGGAAAAGAATAATGAGTAAGACAATAATTATTTTCATATAATATCTACTTAGATCACTTGGATATCACACTAATAAAAAAGTTTCATACCTAAGACTAAGGACCAGTTGTTTGATCACTAGTAATAGTTAAGAAAAGGGCTTAGATTTTTTGTTAACTATTACTCCTGATCAAACAACCGGCCTTAACTTTTAAGCTTGACGCACATTACTGAAGGTAGTCACTTACTGGTTTCATTTGCCAATGATTCTCCATGTAGAAAAGAGGTGGCTTCTCTCTTCAGGGTTGCGACTTCTTCTAAAGACAGGGGTTTGACATCCGCCGGCTCCTCGGGAATCTTTAACAAAATAATTCAAAGTTTTTTTAAATAAGTAAAAGAATGTCTATGAATACTGAATGTGATTGGTGAGACGTAAGAAGGTGGAATCAAATTTGGAGTAACGAAAGACAATCTTAAGATATGTATCATTGATGGCAGGTAGAAGTAAATTTGATTATCCAGTATATTACCAATTTAGTGAAAAGAGGCCACCGTTTGCAAATGACAAGCTGATCAAGGTTTCGTCGCTGTATATATAATGGCTGTAATGCAGAATATTGTAATAACATTGGCAGAGGAAACATTTTTATAATTAATATAAAACAACGTTCGATAATTACCTCCTGGTGCCACTTCTTCGTTTCAGGAATATCGTAGTTGTCATCATTTTCAGCTTCGGGTGCTTTTTGAACAAATTCCTTTTTGGGAGCTTTATCGCGCTTATACGATTCATCGACATTAATATTTTCTTCAAATTTGATGTGCTTCATATTTAAATATGCAAGGAAGCACCACGTTTAAAACAATAATACATTAAAGTTTGGTTAATTTCGAACCCACGTGCGTAAGGTGATAAAAATAAAACAACTGACAGTTTGACAGCAAATTTATTTTCTTCTTCTTTGCAAGTTGCAAGTGGCTTGTTTTAATTTGATGAGAGAAGTAAGTACTGAGATTTTTTTTTCATTTTCATGATATACCAGAGTCGGGGGGGGTAAGGTCAGAGGGGTCAGAGGTGATATAAAATCACGGTGTGGTAAACCAGCCGGGAGATCTCAGATCTACGTATGCCGGCGGTTACGCCCTCCCCTAGGTACAATCAAAACGTCAGGTGACTGACTAGGACACTGATATCTCGTGGCGGGTGAAGGGATATAAAAAATAATAAAATCGAAACAATTTTACAAGTTTCTATATTGGGTACTGTAGCAAATTAACTTACATGAAACATTAATCTCAACTTACATACGACGCAGCAAAGTGGTTACTAATTTAAAAATTACATGAACCCTAATTTAGAGGGAGAGGACCAAATTATAAACAAAGAAAGAAAAAAGACAAAACACATAAAAAATCTGATCTTACTGCTAAAATGTATGGTGACGAGATTAAATTAACACTTCGGTAGAAACAGGTGGGCGGAGAAAAAGTCTTTAGATCGGGGTAACCTGTTTCGGAGAGTTCGGCAGGTGTCTTCTTCGTGCTGCTTCGTGGTGGGCGGCGGCTTCTGGCGTCGGCGTCGTCCTCTGACTGTGCAGGCTACGTCGGCGGCTTCTGACGTCGGCGTCGTGGCGGTCGGCAGCGGGGCGTCGCTTCTTTTGTCACTGGGCGTCGCGGCGGTACACTGTGCGTCGCGGTTTCTGATACGTCGTTTCTGGCGTCGCGATGCCGATTCGGTGGTCGCTACCGTTCGGACTTACTTTCTTCGAGAGTTACCAGGGTATTCGGCCGGACCGATTTTACGGGTCAGGCTAGAGTTCCTGGTCTCTCCACCTTCAGCTTCTAACTTCAACTCCTAACTCCAACTTCAACTCCTCAACTCGACTTCAACTGGTTTCTCGGCGGCTGGCTTCGCCTTATATTCTCTTCTCGCCGGCCTGAGGCGTGACCGACGGTGGAAAGGGGGCATCCCTTAGCTCCCTATTGGTCCGGATGATGTAGACCGTCTCCCGGTCGGGCCGCTCTTGATCCACCCTCGTCGTCCATTGGCTTCCTCTGGGTCCATCCCAGGCCCCGATGGACGTTACTGGTTACGGGACCCGGCGTCGCATATGTTACGCCCCCTATTGTTCTCCCAGTTTGCGGCTAATCTCGATGCTTTTCTGGTATGTAGGCCTAAACACTTTGTTATTTCACGAACGCTTTGTTCACTGTTCATATCCCTATCCCGTCACCAAAACACATTGCAAAATGAATTAAACTTAAGGAAAATACTACAGTACAAATTGGCAAAGGCGGAAAATTGAAAACACAAATCCGCATCAACACTTTACCCAACATTACCCAAAAATAAAACTGCTTACATATACATACTTAATTAAATCGACACGCCAGACATATTTTTATCGAGCAGTTATTTCTACCATTATTGACTAATTACATGGGATTGACGCAGGGTTTCATTAGATCACAGTAAAATTCCTTGAGTATGCATTACAATATTAATCTTATCATTAAGTCGTCGGTTTGATTCTTACAGTAGGCCTCCCAATATTTAACGTTATTTATACATTACAACATTACAGGTCAACCCTTATCATTTTACATTGATTATCTTCGATACCTCCACAAAATCATTATTATTTGTTTTTCTTTTATATATGATACACCGGACGGTATTTAAAATTTACCACTCCGCATATTCTCTTCCTTTCTTTTTCTTTTTAATTTTTTTTCTTTAACAATGACAACATGTACTTGATACTTAGTTTTATTTTTAATTTTAGCTTAAATAAAACAAGCTATCGTACTTCTTAGTTGGACCAAACATACTTGTCAATATGTGACATAGAGATACAAAACAAAGGGCTAAAATTATACAGACATCGTGGCATTTCTTAGTGAATCAATTAACATAAAAACTTATTTACACGGGATACATGCTTCAAGCGGGTCCCCTAATGTTAATGTTCTGTATACATCTTTGTAATTTCTTTTGGGATTACAAAGTACATGAATTTGCATCAACGCCACTTTCCCGAAAGGAATGCTTACATATACTAACATAATCAAATTCGATAAACATTTTTTTTTTCAAGAAATTATGTTAAACCTTATTGCTAGAAGAATAATTAAGAAAACTTGGCGTAAATTAAATAATATAACATTATTTACACCTAAATAATGAAAATTCTTACTTCAATATGTAAGCTGGATTGAATGCAAAACATTTTTTTTTTTGGACTTTCATTATACTAATCATTATCTTATCAAATCAGCTTTCTTCCACCCCTGGTATAAGAATATAGGAAAAGAATAAAAATAGAGAACACTAAAAAATTATATAAGCCACATTCCACCCGGCAGACAATTGAAAATTTTCCAAACAAGAATTATTTTGAGCTTTATTATTACTAGATTAAAACAACTATTTTAAAATAGACCGACAAATTATATTGCTTAAACGAGTAATCAAAACAATAATTGCATGTTTACAGATAGGTTATATACCTACAACCTACAAATTTGTATAAAAAAAACACAATATTGGGAGCTTAAATAACTAATGACAAATTAACATTATTCTTAAAAATAATTAAAACTCACAAATCAACATTATTCAACTAGGTGTAATACATGAAAACATAAGACATGAAAGCCTCGATCTAAAGTAATATTAATGTTTATTCCAACACGGCATTTACTTATTTGCAATTAATTAAACTATTTTGTTTCAACCCCGTGTGCTAAAATTCATTCTGCAGACAGATTTCAAAAACTAAAAAGTCGGAATCTTATATCTCTTCAACCGTGTTACATCTTTTCACGAGATAATATTCTATTACGTTATATATTATATATTACATCAATATCAAACATCGTCGGCAATAATACAATCAAATTTTTTCCTTTTGTTACGATCAATACATTTTCTATTATTTGCTACAAGTTAGATTAATTCGGGATGATCTCGTTATTATTTCAAATTGCAATGTCCCGTTCATTTCGATACTTAACAATAGAATACAGAATAAATGAGGAAACTACATATAAAACGAGTAACATCCACCTGCAGAGGTGGCCTGGGTTACCTAAACAATCATTACCTTACTTAATTTAAACATATCAGTTGCTCATTAATTAGGTACATATTACATTGATATTATGATTCACCACTTTGCCTCAATTTCTAATTCGGCCTCCACCTTCTTAATTGATTGACCCCTGTTATCTTTATTGATAATGGCCGCCTGGTCGTGCGTTGTGGGATCTTCGCGCCCTTATATTAATAATATGATTTATACGATCCTACATCTCGCGGATAGCGTCGCCATGTGGGAGATCGGTATGTCAGCGCTTTCTAAAACATCTCTATTGTCTGTCGAGGACAATAGTAAGTTTACTGCGACGACTTTCGGAATTATTATCTTGTTTTTCTAAAAAGTGTCTTTCCCAAAACAATGGCGACTTCTCTAACAAACGCAGCTTTCTAAACCGTTGTCCCATGTGTTCGCATTTGGCCAAGGTGTTCTTTCTATTGTTTAATCGGGGTTAGAGATATACGTCCCGCTGCAAGAAAAGGTTTACCGTTTTTACCCTTCCAAGATGTTACTTAAGAACAAAAGGTTGCGAACGTATTGTCCATCCTAACAAAAGGCCGTGCACTATTAATGTCTTCGGCGATACCCAACTTTCTAATTCATTGTTTCATATGTTTTATGGCGGGCTATCCTAAGAGCGATCGTCCGTCGCAATGTTATTTTTTTGAACAATAGGTCACATATTTCGTCCTCGAACAAAAGATCGAACATGACCGGCTGTGACCACATGGCGCGTGATCTTCGAAACATGGGCGCTTTGATTTCGGTATTGCCCTAGGACAAAATTAATAACCTGGTTCGCGTCATATTCCGGTACATCATTCAAAATAAAATACACAGTTCCGAATTCCGAAGAACATTCTAAAATTTGGCAACACCGGAATTCCACAATCATGGAGGCGCTGCGGAGGATTCCTTTTTGTGCAATTTTCTTGATATTTGTAATAATTTCGCCGAAAATAAGCAATGGTGCAGAACTCGCAATTACAGATCTCAATGAGGACAATTGGAGCCGAATGCTGGAGAACGAATGGCTGGTGGAATTGTAAGTACAGTGATCAAAGTAACATGCGGTAATAGTTTGTTTTCGAGTCATGAGTTGGCGTTGGCGAAGCAAACAGGGCGTGAAATGTCTACTTATTTACATTTATAGGTTTTAAAACTATTTTATTTTTAGCTTATAACCTATTTAGTGTTAACATTATTCTTTGGGGCATTTTATTTCTTATTGTTTCGCTTTTTTAATTTGACAGTTCCTTAGGCCGTCAACTTTCCAAGTACTTTGCAAGTTCAATAACATCTGAACAAGGCCACATGTCAACAGTTTATACAATTAAAACGAGCTATTTTACACTTTACTTTTTTAATGTTAATTAGTAATCTGTTCACCGAGAATTAGACATCCCAATTACCGGTGTTCCGATTTAGCCGGCACCTACGTTTAGATTAATTCCTAAAATAAAACCTGAGCAGCTACTTCAAAGCCAGATGATATATTTTTCATTTATTAAAGAAAATCAAAATTATCGCAAAAAACGCATACGCTAAATTACAAAATAAATTTAGAATTAAGTAAATGGTGCTTACGAAAATCTATTCCAGATAACTTCATTCATGGATTATTTTATATGTAGGTACTTACTTAAAACATATGACAATAATATATTTTATTTATATATACTTAATAATATTATAAATCTTATATAATCAGTGTAGGAGGACAATTCATATTTGTGAATGGATAATTTTCTGAATTTTCTAATGGATAATAATAAAATTAGTACAATTTGGTGTACAGATGGTAATTTATTAATCGGAGGCAATTTTCAGAAGTTTATAATGGCATTTTTCTGAAATTGCTTTCCCATGTCTTCATATCGAACTGGGATTTCCTGAATGCTAAATTGTGTTATAGAATTAATTGTTTTTAATCAAAAATGTTTAAATTTATATAAACTGGTCGAAAATGACTAGATATAAAATATTAAGCTACGAAAACCATAGAAAGTGGAGCCATGGCAATTTTAATGTGATGGGTTGGAAAGGGATAAATAGCCATTAATACAATTTTTACGACATTTACGTTAAGTTGATTTTTATAAAATCGTATTCTATATACACGGTGCCTCGTATTTAGTAGCAAAAACTTTGGGAACGTCTTCTTCATTCAATATTAAATAGAAAATATTCTTTACCCTTTGGGTGGAAAGAGAAATTTCACATATTACAAATACCGATGGAAATATGTGAAATAGATTCATAAATATTAATTATATTCTGTGAATCAGTATGGATGGTACGGGGTAATGTTTTCATTCATAATTTTTATTAAGAAAATCTTTAAAAATACAACTTTATTAAAACGCACATGATTGATCTTGACCTATCAACTCGCGCGTTTGGTACAGTGCCGTAGTATTTGTACATCCGGGTACCATACAATTGTAACGCACGTAATTGTGCTAGTGAAATGACGTGTTTTCGCAAGAATTTAAAATGTTGAATTTCAAAATCATTTTTATACTCTTAATATAAACAAAAAAAAAATTGTAGACATATTTTATAGACCAAAGTAAAGATTATTCTATATAAAAAAAAAATGAAATTTCCCTAATGTAAAAATGGTGAACAATTAAACAGATAAGCAGAATTGTCTTTTGTAAAATGTTAAACGTCATGAAAGTTATGTATATAATATTAACAATTCATTCGCTTTGATACATGTCAAATAAAATGGTTGAAAGCTTGCAAATAAAATCTAATTCAAATTTCTGTATGATTTTAGATCACTTGAGAACACTAGCATATTTATCAAAAATATTATCATTAAAAAATAAAAATTTCTAACGTATTTTATAAAAAAAATCTTTAAGAATCAGGTATGTGTTTTGATTTATATACCGCTGGGACAATTAAACTACTAACTAATGTAAAAGTAAAAGGATATAGTTTTTGACAGGTTATAGCAAGTTATCAAAATACATAATTCTCTGTATCAAAATGTCCGTCACTGACACTACCAAGATGCTAGATGGCGCTGTTTTCACAGCTGTAAATTGTGGCTGAAATATATTGATTTCTCTGTAAAGTAATGCTCTTTTTCAAAGTGCATTTATTATTATATCGAGAACACTTGCACCAAAAATATTATTATCAAAGAATTATTTTATATATTTTGCTAGATTAATACTAATAGAACTACTAATTAATGTAAAGCTAAAATTCAAACATATAAAAGTACTTCATTAAAAGTCAGTCAAACTGAAATAATATGCGCTATTTATTTTATAGCATGGCACCGTGGTGCCCAGCCTGCTCATCCCTGAGGCCCACGTGGCAAGCACTCGCCTCCAAAGCCAGGGAGTTAGGCATCCACGTAGGAGAGGTGGACGTGACCACTTCCCCGGGATTATCGGGCCGCTTCCTCGTTACGGCTTTGCCTACTATTTACCAGTGAGTCACATTTCATTTTATTTATTTAAAATTACTTAAAGTGCATTCAAGCGGTGTACTCTGAAAATAAATTTCCAGTGTTAGGTTAGGCACCGTCAGTTGATGTTGGGTGGCGCATCTTAATGAATGATTCTGTATACTGGCCTTAAAGTGTCTTGCAATAAACTATTGATTATTGACCGGTAATTAGGACTGGAAAATGCCTCAGGAACAATGCATTTTATGATCTGAATGACGAGTGCATAAATCAAAGAATGGTAACAGATTTAAAATAAAATCTTTAAACATTCTAGATTAATCCTAGGTACGCCACGCATGAGGGGCAGAAACCTAAATACGAAACAAAACATCACTTACATTATAGAAATATAATTATTCCTCAAATATTACATTAAAAATACAAATTATGCTGCACAATAGAATAGTTTACTATACACACAAATTATTTGATTTCTTTCTGAGAATTAATACAGTTATCTTATAATGCCATTCTAAGACTAGGGCCCGAATACAGAGTCAATACTTAATGATTTAATGGTTAAATTACCCTTTAAAAGTGTAAAATGCATTGCCAATTACTCTTTCAAAGCGTACTTAAACCTTTGTATTGACTGTATTCGTGACTAGGGGTGCGGTTTAAGGTCTTACTGGAAGGAACCCAGCTGTAACAATTAGCACTTTTTAATGCATTTTAAAGGTTCTTGAATCGAGTACCCAACCATTTTCCTACATCCACAGTGTGATGAATGGCGAGCTTCGCCAGTACACCGGCCCTAGAGATCTAGAGTCTCTGGTGGCCTTCGTCACTGCCAGCAAATGGAAGTCTTTGCCTACGGTACCGTGGTGGAGAGACCCCGCCCAGCCTCACATGTCTCTTCTGAGTCACTTCTTTAGACTGTCGCAGGTGCTCAGGGTGAGTTGGTCAAATATTGATGGTGATGTATGTTCAGCAAGAATCTATATGTACTGGGCTCGATTGCCGGTAAAGTCACAATAAATCTATGTGACTTACTCAGCCTGGCTGTTATGTTTGTTGTGATGTGTTGCACTACAGTACCTAACCCAATGGAAACTCTAATTGGGGCTGTACACACTCCCTGAAACCTCACCTTGTACACTCGTTTCATAATTTAAAGTGTGGATACTCGCCAAGATGAACTTAGAAGCTACTGCTGCTTTTTGTCTTTGTGCTATTAGCTATCATTTTTTGTATGTACACCATACAAAAAAACAAATTACTAAACTGTAGATAAGATAAAGATGGTGGGTAGTTACCATGCACCGCAATAAAACAAGGTATGTGATAATTACCTAAAGGAGCACTTCTGCGCATGTACTGCTCTCGCATTCCTCACGAGATCGAGCAAAGCCCTTTGACTCAGGCGCAAAATACCGACACTCGACCGAGAGGTGGCGAGACACAACGAGAACATCATGTAGACACTTCCTCTCAACCTATCTCGTGGTGCCTCAGCAAGTATTTTTAAGGGTATATCCATCTTGAAGCATCAAAAAATACATTCATTTTCATTATTTTTTTTAACTATTTTATTACACATTTTATTATCATTGTTTATGACATAGACTGGTTAAAAAAATTTATCAAAAAATTATTTTGAATATTTCAAAAGCGTTTTCCCGCAAGTCCTCCGTGATGCGCACAGATAATCACGTCGCCAGGGTGTGAGCGAAATTAAAATAGTTAATTGTTTTCCTGTTAAATGATGAAGCACATTGTGGTGTATTCAGATAGGCCACTTTTACGGGAACAGAAGGTGGTGCCGCTATAAAGAGTGAGCACCAGCTCTCTCGTTCTCTCTTTAAGTAGCTGGCAAGCAGACAGCACCGGGTTTCATCAGGGTCGATCGACACTTCTTTTTGCATTAGAGAATCTCGTAAATCATTCTACCTTTTATTTGATTCGCCATTTCTTGAGTATATAAAACATATCGAAAAAATTATGATTTCTTTTTTTGTGCAAATTAGAGCAGTTTTAAAATAATGTTCTTTTTTATCCTAAAATAATTTAAATTAGGACTTTAAAAAAAAATCATGTGTTACATCATGGATAATGTGATTAGTAATATATGGGTGAAATTTGAACAAAATCAGCAGAATAATTTTTGAAATATTTTCTCCACCAGCCTGAATAAGGTGGTTTTGGAATTTTTTAACGAGCGTTTATTCAAATTATTCTTAAAAGTCGAACTATAAGATAAAGTAAAGAAAAAAAACATTGAAAATTTCGAGGCGGTGTAATCCCTTAATACGGTTCATGGACCAAGTCTAAGGCCAGGTTGTTTCAAGTTCGATCAAAGTAAGCGGTCGATCAGAGCATAGATTTTTACGAAAACGGATCGTCTGATTGGTGGAGAACGTAAAAATCTATGCTTTAAAAGAACGCTTACTTTGATCCAACTTGAAACAACCGGGCCTAAATGTAACATTGTTATAACATGTTATACAATATCATCAAGACATAATTATTCAGATAATGTAGCAACGTTATTATACTAGGGATAGGGATGGGTTATCTGTAATTATATTACGGTACCGGGTGTAATGTTTTAAATGGTTTACTATTTGTCTTTCTAGAATGATTAAAAGTCTTTATTAAGAAATAAATTAATTCATTACCTTCTATCCTCACTTAAACTTTACTAAATTGTTCATTTTAAAAGACAATGATTATAATCTGCTGTGAAAATTATTTTTACCAACAAGCTTGGGCACAACCTGGATCTTCATGTAAAAATATATATGTAAATGCTTTTTCCAGTCAATCCACAACACTCTCCTGGAGACATACGGCCTACCAACATACGGATCGTACTTAATATTTGCCATCGCAACTATCTTCCTGGGAGCTCTCCTCGGATTGGTGAGTATTTTTATATTTGGCTTTATTAATGATAATTCAGATTTGTACCCGAATCGGTGATTATATGAACAAATTTATTTTTAAATATTTTTTTCAGATACTTGTACGATAATGTTTTTCCTTTGGTCATCTTCTTGCGATCAATAAACTGTTTGGAATTTTCTAATTTAAAATAAATTATTATGTAAATAGCTGTGTATACTTTTGCTGGTGAATATTATATTTGTATAAAAAAAAATGTATATACCTATGTACATATATTGTACCCGTGTTTCTTGAAATACATTTCTGCTCCCTTATTGCATTTCAAAATTATTTTGGAATATACACATCAATTGCACAGCTTATTAAATAAAAATATTACACAACCAATTATATGCGTAGCATTATTCAATTGTTTATTTATCCTTAAGGCGGTACATTCACTGCAAATGCATATTTCGGCGTTTTTTACGAAAATGTGGGTTTTTATTATTCATTTATATCAGAATGTATATGATAGATTGCAATTTTTTTAGGACGATAACTTAAATAGAACCTTTGTTCTTATATTAAAGTAATAAACTGAACATTATTTACAATAATTAAGAAAAATATAGACATTAATCCACAGGCCGCGGCAAAAAAAATGTTTTTAATGTTCTACGGCGAAGAGACATGGGTTAAATATTTGTATGTAAGCATAATATGTTTTTTTATACGTATAAAGTTAACTTAATTATCTAGAATCCGTACGTAGGAAATTAAGAAATATTTACAGTGAAACTCTCTTAATACGTTTTTCAAGGGACCAGCAAATAAAAACTTATTAGGCGTGAGAACATATTAGGTCCTTACATATGAAATTGAGGTTTTGCCGTACTGGCAAATTTGATTCAATTCAATTCAATTCAATTTATTTCACGATAATATGTACATAACAAACAAAATGTTTAAGGCATACATATTAGGAAGTATATATCAAAAATGAAAATATTTAATAAATTAAAAATAACAAAATCTGGTCAAAGGTGTAGGAGAATCCCGCTTCGGAAAACCCCCTCAGACACATGGAATATATCAATACCCAAAGCAATTTTATTCAGCATAGCTGTGGCTCTTCCAACAGGCATAACCATCGGCAGGTTGGTCCTGTATATTGGAATGTGAAACAATCTATGCTGACGATGTCTAGTGTAATTATCAGGAACATACAAACCAATGCTCTGCATATTTCAGGATTATCGATCATACCGCGCAACAATCGATCTCAAATATCTTCTCTTTGGTTAGGAATTCCAAATCCAAATTTATACAGCTACTTACTCATGTATTTGTGTTTTGAAAATTATAATTCATTTGTTTTTTCCTCAATTGTTTTTTTCTTTGCGCCACTCAGTTTACAAAATGAAAAACTTCAAATATTGCGTTATTTACGAGTACGAGTTCCACCGTGGCACCAGTGCTGCAGAAACGGCTCGAAGGATTAATGATGTGTATGGCGATGGTGCCGCAAAAGAAAACACAGTGCGTTTTTGGTTCCAACGTTTTCGTTCTGGAAATTTCGACCTGCAGAACAAACCCCGTGGACGGCCGGAGACCAAAGTTGATAATGAAGAATTAAAGGCTATTGTGGAAGCGGATCCATCGCAAACCACATCCGAGTTAGCTGCAGGCTGCGGTGTTAGTGATAAAACTGTTTTAATCCACTTGAAGCAAATTGGTAAGGTGAAAAAGCTTGAAAGGTGGGTACCTCACGAATTGAGTGAAGCAAATCAACAAACGCGCGTTGACTGCTGCGTTGCATTACTCAACCGGCACAATAATGAAGGGATTTTAAATCGAATCATTACCTGTGATGAAAAGTGGATCCTGTACGATAATCGGAAGCGCTCATCGCAATGGCTGAACCCTGCCGAACCAGCCAAACCATGCCCCAAGCGAAAATTGACTCCAAAAAAGTTACTTGTGAGCGTTTGGTGGACTAGTGCTGGTGTCGTTCACTACAGCTTTCTTAAATCTGGCCAGACGATTACGGCAGATGTCTATTGTCAGCAACTGCAAACCATGATGGAAAAGCTAGCTGCTAAACAACCGAGGCTGGTTAATCGCTCTAGGCCACTGCTGCTTCATGATAACGCTAGACCACACACTGCACAACAGACGGCTACCAAATGAGAGGAGCTTCAATTGGAATGTCTAAGACATCCACCGTACTCTCCGGACCTTGCCCCAACAGATTACCATTTTTTTTCGAAATTTGGATAACTTCTTGCAAAGGAAAAAATTCAACTCCGATGGGGCAGTCCAAACCACCTTCAAAGATTTTATTGATTCCCGTCCGAATGGTTTTTTTAGTAAAGGGATCGATGAACTACCTATGAGATGGCAAAAGTGCATAGATAGCAATGGTACATACTTTGATTAAATAAATATATTATAATAAAAAAAAATCGTCTTTATGTTCCTCCCATACTAAACGTCAATTTCATATGTAAGGACCTAATATTAACAGTGATTTCATTATTTTCATATATTATTTACACTTTCTAATTTTGTGTTTTAATTGAAATTTCCTTTATATAATATGAACATTTAAGGACATCTATTTAAAAAAAATTAAGTAGGTAAATATATACATTTGTAAAATATTACCTGAGGGTCAGAAAACAATAAAAACCACCACAACAATAAAAATTTTAGTACTGTCAAAAAATATTTTCTTAATAACCATACTAAAAGAAAACCATAAAATAACTTATGTAGGTATGTCAATACCTATGTGCAAACCTTAATTTTAAAAGAAAATATACAAGTTATCTAAATTACTATTGCAAAAAAAATACCTATCTTAAACTAATAATATTATTAAAGGAAAAGTCAATCAGAATTTAAATATAATTCGGTGTATAAACCTAAACCATATCATAAACCTCACGAATACGAAAAAAAAATACGAAAATTACCTTATCTACTTCCCCTGGCTTGGTAAAGATTGCACATTTATAAAAAAGAACCGTTTGTAAATAGTATTCTACTTGACTTCATTTTAAAAATGTATCCCTTTTGATGATTTCTACATAATTTAGGTGTACATTCAACATTTCGCCTTGAGCAAACTCAATGGGGCAAAGTCCAAAACAACCTGCCAATTCAGGGGCGAACTCGGCGAACTTAACCTTTTGAACGCTATTCCAAGCCCTGAGTTTCCAGTACCCACACGCGGCACGTTTTTCTGAATACTCAAATATTCATTAAATCATCGAAATAGTCCACTTACGCGCAATTTATCACCGAAGATAAAGATAAGAGGTTATATTGTTATATTTGAAACCTAATAACACAATAATAAAAACTCAAAGGATGTTTATAAATGAATAAACAAAAACTCCATACAAAAAACATACCTCGCCTACGTTTGTCGTCGCGCGCCATTCCCGCCCGATGTGTGTTTAGACCACTGCGTTGATAAGCACAAGTGGACAGAAGAATCACTTGTGAACGTAAACAAATGGATGGTTTATGGGAAAGACACTCACACCACACATTTAACTAACTCAATGATACTATTGTTTTTACACGCTAATAAATTTCAGTATCTGGAGTCATATTTTTTTGGAGCTGTGATATATTTTAAAACACGGTTGTAAACACAAAGATACGTCGCATTCCTTACATAAGTATCTCGTGAGCTGCATTCTTTTATTTTGTAATCGGCATATTCGACATCGTCTTCGGGGATTTTTTAATTTGTCAGTTGGAGGAATTAATTCTGCCATATGCTTTGTAACAAACTTAGGTAATATCCGAAACGGATTGCTGTGGACTGATGATGACGTTGCAGGTTGTGATGTTTGACAAATCTCGGGTTTATATTTCTCAACAAGTTGAATGATGACTGCCAGTTGAAAATCAGCTAAGGGTTTTTTTATTCCGGTTACTTGGGTATATACGGAATGTGAATTTAATAAAAATAGATCTATTATATGGAATGCGACTTTCTTGTACCATTTAGTAGTCTTTCTCATGCAGGATAAACTACTAACCATCATCCGTTTTGTCAACAGCTCCCATTGATTTATTGTAGTCTATAATAGCGGATGGTTTTTGAATAGGTTGTTTGGTCTTATAATGAATTTTTCCGGTCTCTTTAAAGGATTCATCATGCAAAGTAGTAAGCATGTGAACATCCCTCTTATCACGCCATTTTAATGCTAAGAGGTTCTTCGACTCAAATTCACCTTTTTTTAATTTTTTTAATTTTGGCATTCCCTTACGGTTTATTTTTACTATTCCACAAGCATTGGTTTTTTCTGCGTGTAAAAATTCGAATAACTTTGGGCTAGTATACCAATTGTCACAATACAAATTGTGACCTTTGCCAAAATAGTCTTTTAAAAGTGTGGTCACAACGGCGCCGGTTATTCCCAAGTTATGATCATCAGTATAGTCAGTCCCTTTTCCACAATATATAATAAAATCTAAAATATATCCAGTTTTTACATCACATAACACAAACATTTTGATTCCGAATCGATGTCGTTTTGAGGGAATAAATTGCTTAAAAATTAGCCTACCTTTAAATACAATTATACTTTCGTCTATACATAAATTTTCGTAAGGTATCACTGAGTTTTTGAATGTTTTTCGGGTGTATTCCAAAAGTAAGCGAATTTTATAGAGAGGATCTGTAGAAGGTGAATTCGAGTCACAGAAATGTAAATATTCCAATAATAACTGATATCGGTCTCTAGGCATGATCAGTCCGAATACTGGTGAACTCAGAAAAAGATTCGTACTCCAATACCCTTCAATAGTCACATGTACATTTCTGGTCATCAGCATTGTTATTGCAAAAAATAAATACATTTCCGGAACATTCGTGTCTTTCCATTTGTGACTTCGAGACTTTGGGCCAAACTCTTTTGTATTTTGAAGAAAACGGTAGTACTTACTTATTGGTTTCTTTTACTATTTCTTCCATTATCGAGAAACTCAAAAAGAATTCGAAAAAATCTCTCTCTGTAGAATCTTCATTTAATTGTGCAGAACAAACACCCGGTTGAAAATCGTCAAATTCATGTACTATCGGAATGTGAGGTCCAGATACCCAGGAACGCAATATTTTTTCACTTGTAGATCCGTCGGCCTGATATTCAACGTCAGACATTTCCGACGGATCGTAGTCTTCTTCAGACATTTCAAAATCGGAATCCAACATAATTTCTATCTCATCATCATTTAAAAAGTGGGCCATATTGATTAAATTGTAGGATTAAAATTCAAAAATAATATTTAGCTTATTAATTATTGTATTATTAATTATATTATTATTAAATTTTGATTAAAAATATATAACACGCACTTCTAAACAATTTGAAAGAAAAACGGTCATATAAGAATAAAATTTAAAAAAATTAATCGTCAAAATACAAAAACTATAGTCACAAACTGACACTTGTAACACACATTAACATGTAAGGCGCAACTCGAGGGATAAATAAAAAAAGTATCAAAATTTCAAAAGTTTTTCGTAATTCGACAGCCGCGACGAACAAATATGGGATCGGCACTTGTCCAACTGATTTTGTAGCTAGACGCATGCGTATTCGTCCCGTCGAACGATTTTCGTGTGCGCGCCATCCCGCGGCCAGTTTTTGAAATACTACAGATTTACAGGTTCGGCATATGTGACAGATAATCGATGTTTATTACGAAATATGATTTTATTTTTAAGAAATGTCTGTAGATGCCAGCACCATGAAAGTATTGGGATTCATCCAGTATATGTTAAAATATTGTATGAGTTAGGCGCTCTACTTGATCGGCGATCAAAGTCGGCGTATCAACAGTTGATACGGCCGCGCACAAAAACGTATTCATAGCCGTATCAACTGTTGATACGGACGCGTTCAAAGGGTTAACACAATAATACATTAAATAATATTCTTTTGAGATTAATAACGATTTTCTTTATTTTAATTACGTTTGATTTCACAATACCTTAATATTTTCCCGGGCGCAAAGAATATTCGTGATATTTTTTATCGTTAAATTAAATTTGATCCGTTTTTTGTAACTTAATTAGAAAACAATCGGAGGTATTACGTAATTAATATTCCCGATTGTTCCTCGAAGAAATACAACCAAAATGAGAAGAATTTCTTTTTTTTTTTTTAGTGAAATTTAAAATAAATTAAATTTTAATAAATATTTCGTTTAGGCAAATTAATTTTGCACCGACGTTGATTGATTTTGCGATTGCGACTACTTATATAAAAAATTATCATAAATAATCGCCGCATAAAATTATTTATTAAATATTATTTCACTTCTCAGTATTCAAACGTTCTGTTTTGTTTTACAATTTTTTTAATAGATTTTTAAAATATCTTGTTGTTCAAGAGACAAGTTTATTCATGGATAAACGCTAACCGTCGGTCGTTTATTTTATTTCTCAAGAAACTAATCAAATCAAGCTAATCAAAACTAAACGGTAAGTAATGAATAGCCCCCAATGATATCTACGAAAATAAAACAATTAAATTTCAGCATTTTAATGAAAATAATTCAAAAACAGATTTATTTTTTAAGAATGAAAATAGCATGGAGTAAAAATAATCAAAGAAAAATTAGTACAAACAAGTCTAAAGGATTATTTGCGCTGATCAAAGCCGACTATAAACACGTAATTCGCCAGTCGGGTATGCCGACAATCGCGCGAAAATTATTGTACGATATATGAGTACTTGAATTATGAATTGAGTAATTTAAGTGATTAATTGTCTTTAAACTCAATTTGTTTAATTAGGATTGTACGTCCCGCGACTTCACGCGATGCGAGGCCAGCGCCACATTGCGCAGACCTTCCGTCGCAGATCTTCCATTTTACTGTATCAAATTTTTTTTCCATTATATAATACGCACTTATCAATCGCACTGCGCGGACATTCGACGAAATGACGCGACCGCGACATCCGACATTCGCGCAGTGTGGCACTGGCTTGTTTTGCTGGCTTTGTTTTACTGAATTTATCGGCAGTTATTTCACGCGTTTGAAATGATGTTGAATGATTTTAATGAGCTAAATAGACCTAGGAAGCAAGGCAATGTAATAAATAATTAAAAATAAAGAGTATAATTGATATAAATACTTGTGAATTTTAATTAAATTACGGTATATTTTGGACGTTAAATATTGACGAAAATGAAACAAAATATTACAGTAGTACCTACCGAAAGGGCTTCTGGAATTGTAAATTATCAGGTGCACCTGCTAATGTAATTGTGTATTCTCAGAAATGGATTTTTCGGTCAATTAAGAATGTTTGCATAGTTAAGAATGAAAATAAATCAAAAATTAATATCACCAATGCGGCTCTGCGAGTATTATAGGAGTACATTTGAAAGCCAAGCATTCTTTGTTTATATTGGGGATTAAGTTTTATTGTCTTGCCTTTTCAAATAATAGAGTTTTTGTCAAAGTACTTATATGGTTCTGCAAGAATTATTTATTGTAAGCTGCCCATTTTGTGAATTTTGAGATTTATTTGGGTCAATGGGAGGGATGTCCGCCATTTATCCCGCGTGGCGGCGCTGGTGTAGTTGGGGGTCAACTCTTTTTGACAGCTCGTGCGTTTTATACAGACATATTAAGTTTTGCTTTGTTTTTGTGGATTTAGAGATAATTAATTTTGAAAAATGGCTGTTAAAATAATGTTTATTTGCATTTCTCATCCTCCCTAATTGAAGGGTTGCCGGAAGAAACATGCGTAAACAGTGGTCATTAACTTTGAGAAAAATGATTATTTAGTTAGGTAGGTACTTCGTAACCGTTTTTAATGTTTTCAAATGAAATAGCTATGTTTTTTTGAATATGTCATTATATTTAATAAGATATTTAAAGTTGTAATTGTAATTTTAAACCTAAAAAATATAAAATAAAGGAAACATTTCAAAAAAGTCGCTTGTTAAGGGAGCCATATTTAAAAAAAATGTTTTGCTCGTTATGAGAGGTTCCACTGTATAAATATAATAAAGTATATTGTAGATATAGAAAAATAAAAGTTAAGTTATTTATACAATTATTTTATTAATTTTTACCATTATCCATGTTAGAACGAAAATAACAGCATAAAATACACGAAAATTATTCTACTTCCCAAACGGACTAAACTACTCGATAAATGACTAAGAATTCTATGTTTTGGACAACCCAATAATCCTTTCTATGTGCATTCTACTTGATCAAATTTTCATTGAGCATCGAGGCTGCATCTTTAGGAGCTAGTATATCTTCTGAAATCTGAATCATATTACGCCTTAATTTGAAAATGGTCAGTAAAAATTCATTGTCAGGAGTTCAGGAGTCAAGATACGGACGCTCATTGTATATTGTGATGGATAATACATGAGATGATTTACTGTAGGCCCTAAGACATTAAATACAAACCAGAAGTGCTTGTAGCTATCAAATCCTGTGTAAAATACAAACTACAGTTCGCAATTTGACAGCTCGCATGACCGCCAACTACACCAGCGCCATCTACTTCGAGCTTTCCAGATTACCTCCCATTGTTTTATTAGTCTATTCAAATACTGCAGGGTTTTTTCAGCCCCTAGAACTTTTGTTACACTGCCAAAACCACTTAATTTTTATTGCGCCCATTTCTCGAAATATTATTTTTAGGAATGTTGAACAAAATTTCGTCTTCCGAAAAACGTATTATGAAGATTTATTTGTATGAATAAATTGAGTTCAGCTAAAAATATTAGCACTACTTAGGCGAGAAACGAAAATAAGCGGGAAACTTATTAAACCTAACAAAATTATCAGATTTGTATGGGACTTTTTCAGGACCACAGAATTTAAGCTTATTTAGCGGGAGAACTTATTAAAAGTGAATTTATTAAGCGAGTTTCACTGTAATATTAATAATGTTATAATGTTTCAAACATGCAAAAGTTATTATGAATTTTGATGATTTTCAAATCTTGTTTAATCATATAAAAATATGATTTCAAATGATATATTGTATCTATATTCGCACTTTGAGTCTTCATTCACTATTGAAAAGCTACATTTTTAATTAAAAACACGTAAATTATTATTTTAAAATAAAAATTCTAAAGTATGAAAAACGACATCCTCATACGTCAAAATGCCGTTCATATGCCATCTGGCCACGGCAGAGGTCAGACATGTTTGTGTAGCCGAATATTCCTCGTCATTTATTTCACTATTAATCGTACTTCTACGCCAAATTTGACATTTATATGAATTATTATTATATAATACGCTCAAAAGCAATTGATATCTCCCATATATTAAGGTTTTATATGGATTTTCGAACGGTTTCATCCTTTTTACACTTTGAACATGCGTCACATGTCAGTTTCACTATTAGCCCAATTTCAACAACCAAGTCCAGAATTTCATTTAGATAAGTCAAAATACACACTACACACTGTATGCGCCGTGGGCATGCGCGTTGGCGTAATTATTTTTCGTTTATATTACGGTATACATTATGATTTGAAAAGTATTTCAGAATTATTAATATGTTTTTTAAATTCTATACAGTAAGTAATAATTGGACGTAAATAAAATACGGGAATTTGTCGAAAGTTTAAATAATACATTTTAATATACGCATTATGCACGTGGGGCTAGGCAATTGTTTTGTTATTGTCATATTACGATATGCATTGATTTAAAAAGAAGTTCAGAATTATTAAAATGATTCTTAAATTATTTATGGAAAATAATAAGTCGACTCAAATAATATAAGATCATTTATCAAAAGTTGAATAAGTAAATATTTTGACAGGTGAAGTACTTTTGTGGGGATGCCTGATGCCGACGAAAGCGAAGAATATATGACCATCTCTTTCTATCAAAACCTTACTGTTTTAGCAACGTAACCATAAATATGTGACGAAAGTGCAAGTTTTATTCGATTTACACTCAGATGACATCTCAGGTACGGCTTGAAAGCAAATGATCTATCCACGTAATTTGATAGATTCGCATGTGTATGAAACGGCTGTCCAGCCTTAACAATCTAAATATATATTACCGCCAAGTGCTAAATAATAAGTATGCCAAATTTGGGTCAGTCCGGTGGAAGAGGTAGGGTAAAGGGGGAAGAAGAAATATAGCCTATGTTACCTGCTGGGTCCTAAAGAATAAGTTTCCAAATTTTGTCTACGATCGGTCGAACAGTACAGATTTGCATTGAAAATATATCAGTGGATGGAGAAGGGGTAAAAGGGGAGCCTATGTTACCCGCCAGGTCCTAATGCATAAGTATGCAAAATTTGAGTCGAATCAGATTTGAATGCAGAACAGACATCGAGTTTTATAGGTATAGATTTCAATTTTGTTGTATTTTCATGTAATAAATTATAATTTCCTCATCTTTGCACCACAGAGATAGTAAAGAAGTATTGCGTGGTCGCCTCGCCGCCTATACAGCGTCAGTGGCATAGCCAGGATGACCGCTCTAGCATTAAAATAATGCCAAACTGGTGGCGAGAGTGTAGGGTCGATATGGGAATAAAACTAGTATACGGTGGGTCCCTCTTCGCTGCTAGGTTATTATCAGAAGCATTCTAATCAAAGTGATTTATATTTTGCTAAACATACAAAAAGAAATTTCTTATTTTTAAAGTGGCTGCCGAACCCCAAACCTACACTCCCTAAGAGAATAACAGGTGCTTGAAGCGAGATATATTAAAATCACCGCACTTAAAATAAAATAAATAGCAGCCCTCTTAGTTTAATTCGCATGACACCGGCTTCTTCATATACCAGGGGTTCCGGATTCGATTACTGGTGAGTTACTGTGACAGTAACTAAACATCGTGCAATTTTCACCAATATTGTGTTTTTCAATCGTGAATGTTTAAAATGTATAATAATAACTTGTGTGTCATCATGATTTCAGATTGTGGTATGCATGATAGATTTCCTGTTTCCGCCCAAGTCTCGTTCCGACAGGAGGCCACCATCCAATGTGGTATCCAAAGTAAGTAGCCCCAGTCCAAGGACTTATTTAATAAGCATATCTAAAATATTATTTGATTTATGATGCAGAATTACTTTAAATTAACGGGATTTTCAAATTAATCAGATTACTTTAGAATAGAAATTTGTACCTCTATCTTACAAATATTTGAAAAAATTTAATACCGAGAGAGTCAATTGAGCGAAGAGAGAGATTATTGAGAGTCTATGTGGATTCCAAGTAATAAAAAAAAGATCACAGTTTCCTTGTACGATAACATAGATAGTATAATTTATTATTTTAATCTTTTTAATTTTTTTTTATTAAAACTAATTTAGCTATTTTTTCATGTTCCTCATTCTCATGTGTATATTCGCATGCATGAAACAATCTAATCATTACTTATCATTTATATTTAAATAAATAAAATATATGCATCACTAGTAAATAACATTGGTCTGGCATAATATTACTGCAAATAAATGTAGACTGTGACAGGTGTTCACTTAGTAGGAGTTATACTTAAAAAATAATGTAGTAATTTTCATTGCAATTACAAATACATCCGTATTAATGGAGAACTAGATAAATATTAATAATGAATGTCTTAATCAGAATGAAGCGGAGATATTAAATGATGACCTGGTGGACGAGGAGGAAGAGGAGAAGCAGGCAGCAGGAGAGGGAGAAGACGAAGTGGATGAAGACAGCGATGCAGAGAGAAACTCGGCCAGTGATTCACTGGTAAGTCAATTCTCATCTAGAGAGGAAAGGTTACATCGTATTCTAACATAATTTCATAAACATTGAGTCTTTTTCAAATGCCCATGTTCGTAATAGAAGATTTTCTAATGCAAAATCAGGTTTTTATTGCGTCAAGAATTCGTGATACATATTCTGGTTCTACTTATGGAAAATAATTCCCTCATTGTGCTCAGATACATACAAAGAATCCCCGCTTTCTTTTATATATACAGGTTGTCTCATAGCTGGTAGCAAAAACTTTGCAGGTGGATTCCTGCCTTGATATTGAGTCGAAAATGTTCAAGCAACCATGCTATCAATAGTTATGGAGATATGCAATATCAATGGTTACAATTTTTTTTCAATATTTCTGACTTATTTTTCGCAAAAGATTGAACTCTCATTACAGTAACTTAGATCTAATATGAAAAATTCATTCGCTTTAATACAACTCAAATAAGATGATAAAAACCTTGTAAATAATTCTGTGTTAAATTATTGCAACACTGAATTTATTTTTATTATTTTATTCGGTCACGGTTGCTTGAACATTTTTGACTCATTATCAAGACAGGAATCCACCTGTAAAGTTTTTGCTACTAACTACGAGACACCCTGTGTACATATAATTCAACTTATTCTGAAAATAACCATATTTATATTTTGGTGATTGTTACCCAACATGATTGTAGATGTACGACAGTCCGCCTTATTCGGTGATTACTAACCCAACACTCAAAAATACATGGGAAGTATTTGTATGTTTTTTTATATTGCCCGTTTAATTACTTTGTTAATTTATATTTAAAACTTTTGCATTTTTGGATTTGCATTTGGAAAATAGTTGTGCGTACATGGTTTAATTAATGTGACGTGTTGAGTGAGAGAAATATTGATTATAAACCCTTGCAGGGAAGCAGAAATTGCATCCTGTTTTTCTACGTCTACATAAACTGCTACAATATCACTTTTCAACACCCGACAGTTGAACAGTAATGGCATACAAATCATTTTAAATCAGAATAGGGACATCAATATTTTGATACACATACTAGATTGTAGTGTGAGACTTACATGATGTGTGGGTGTTCTAAAAAGACCTGTTTATTTAATGTCGAAGCAACATAATTTTGTTTAAAATATAAATAATTTTTGATGTTATATAAAATGATATTATATAAAATAAGTTAATATTATTATATTTTAAAAGTTTTTTCACACATCTATTTCACACACACATATAATTTCTTCATCCAAAGAGCTAAAATATTAGGTTAAAGTCAATATTTAATCACAATGATAGAAATACTGACATTTGAAAGATGTCTTGACTTTTCTCTTTTTTTTAATGTTGGGGTAACAATCACCAAAATAGCAATATTTTTGTTTCCAAAATAGTTTGGAATATGTTATTAAAAGTTATTTGAAAATGTATAATATTATTTACTTATGTTATTTATTACTTTCAACAGCAAAGCTCAGACTCAGAAGGCGTTGCGGAGGAGGAAGCGGATAAGGACTCGGACAAGGTGGACTCTGATAAGGACAAAAAGGAAGACGCCTCGTCCAGTCCCAGCGTCAGAAAAAGGAAGCCGAGAAAAGCAGACTAAACACCAAAAACAACCATGAATCGAAAATAAAATGGAGGAATTACGAGTCATCTAACCAAATTAATTCTCTTTCAAAATTCAATTGGTTCATTCTTATTTTATTGTATATTTTCTTGCAGAACCAGATTAAAATTATTTACATAATTCTTTCGATGGACCAAACCAGTTATCTTACTATGTAAATGTTCAAATCCAATTTAAGTGTGTACTATGATGTAATTTCATGAGCGAGGAATAGAAATAGTGATACTATTTGTCGATCAATGCCACAGGCCAATCACTTAAAAAGTGTCAAATAAATTTTGGATACCGGAATCCTTTAGTGATATTTTGCTAATGGTTTGATACATTTTGAACAAAAGATTAGATGCATCTTTTTGGAGGACTCGTATAAATACACATTTAACAAAAGTGTATGTATCTAGCTACGCGAAAAGTAAAGAAATGTTACCTACTGCGTAGGGACGTGCAGTGGGAACAAGAAACGTGACATTTATTTAACCGTATATTTGGGGAAAAAATCGAAATTAAATATTTATATGGCAGAATATTATAAAATATAAATAATATGTTAATAACTGTGATTGGAATATTATGAGATATATGAGTAGCTTGTTGGTCTTGAGGTTAGGACTCTCGCCTCGTGATCCAAAGTTTGCGGGTTCGAACCTCACTCCAGACCAGCAAGTTAGTCCTATTTTCATAGCACAAGCGTTTAGCTTAATTTGAAAATAGTAAGAATATTGATGTGACACGTATTCCGTGCTTACATCTTTATTTTAAAAAAATATTTATATATCTTATTTCGGTTTCTTTTCAAAATATATGCTAAGGAAAAAAATTATGCTTCTTGTTCCCACTGCACGCCCCTGCTGCTGCGTAATTCTCTGCATACGCGAGAAGTGTATAAATTTCCATAATAATTATTTTAATTTGTCAGACCTCGTATATCGCAAGCCCAGTTCAGATGATGTTCAGTTTAATCAGTATTGCTTTATAATTGCGCGAATGTTGTGATTTTATTGGTGTAGACAAAACTATTGTTGTTTAGTAACCGCACTGTTAATTCTCGAGGTAAAACACATTTTTCCTCTGACTGCAGTCACTTGAACTGGGTTAAAGATTTTATAATGACACAATGTAATTTTGAGGCATTTCTAAATTATGCAACATATTATTATAACTTGCCCTTATATCTGCAGTTAAAAGTTTTATAGCTGACTGTTTGCTAAGATATTGGTCCTAATTGTACTGTTTTTCTCGACTTTACTGAAATTCTCTCGTAAATAATTTTAAATAATTAGAATATATTTAGGTAATCCTTCTCGTTAGCATTTGTTAAAAGAAAACTTTACCTTTTAAATTAGTTTAGGAAAATTTTAAATTAATAAGTTACACATTCTCTCTTCTCTCCCGGGAGAACTGCGCTGTCTTGGTGCAATGTACACCACAGCCTTGTGCATAATAATAGGAACCAATGTAGACTTACTTACTTTTGCAATCGTTGCTAGTACAGACTACAATGAGTCGTGAAACTCAGCCTGATGACTCATCAACTCGAACTTTATTGAAGCGGTAATGTTTCACACGCTGGCTCGAAACTTCTGCATACAATAACTATACCTCTGAATCAAATTCACATAATTACATAAAGTATACAATGATTTTGTTACAACCGCCATTAAAATACTTCTTATATCAGTGATTGAGAATGAATGGTGTGCGATTACATAATTTGTAAATGCCTCAAGATACGCGGAAAAGACTTATACTAGAAGATATTTAAACTTTGTATTTTAACAACTAACGTATTGTGTTCTGCCACTTTAAACAAAAAGTACATATCTATGTTTTTAAACAAATAAACTGTAAATAGTGTATTCTTGGCGAGAATGAAAGCGTTGACAAATCCCAGCTGATGGTCCCAGTGATAATTTTTTTAGATTTATAGATGTGAGCTTTTTGCGTATTATGGCAGAAGAGGTGAATGTTTTTTTTATGCCCGACTTATTGGTTATGTTAGCTTTTTTATATTATATCTCTAAAATGGATGATGTTTGTTGAAAATATTGTCTATTGATGATAACTGTGCCGTTTATGTTTTTTTTATTTATTTGAATGTTGGAATTGTTGAATCCATCTCGGGCTTCTCCGGCTTATAGTTTTAAAAATGTTGTAATAAGCTTTTATAACTGTACATTTACAGGGAGAATCTTCTGAGAACAAATGGATTTAACTGGAACAAACTCTCAATATTAGTTGGCGGGTGGTCATGCGACCGGCTGACAATTTATTGCCGAAAATATTTTAAACTAATTTGCGTACCTTCATTATAAAATAGACATTAAATGAAACAATGTTTCTTATAAATGTAGAGTCTTCACTAAACCTAATTTACATTAAAATAAAATGTGTCACAGCCTGACAAAACTCTGCCCATTAACATCTGATTTCTGGCCATATTTTTAAACTTCACAAATACCGCGACAGACTATTTTTATCGTCGCAAAATCTGAACGCAAAATGGTGCTAACATCGTCGACTATTAAGTTAAGTGTTTCGCTATTAAACTAGATAGATTTTGAACTTCTGCATTTATAGTTGCATTTCAATACCATTGGCGAAATTGATAAAAAAGAATTACGTTGATGTTAATTAAGAAATTTAAAAATACATACTTTATATTAAAAATAGTTTTTAGTTATTAAAAATTGAGTGCGTGGAAAATTTTAATGATTGTCTTATTTGAGGAAAAGAAGATGTAAATTTTTGTTGCAAAACATGGCGTCGACCATGGTGAATGGGAGGCCCTGTTGTAGCAAAATATGTAGATATGATTTATTCCATAACCTTATACGCTTGAAATCATTGAAAATTCTGGTATTTTTGTAAAGACAATAGAAAAATTGGGGATATTTATATATAAAAGCTTTTATGGTCAAACCCCAAAGATAAAACAATCTAAAATGTAAAAAAATATACCTGTAATTAATGTTTAAAGTTACTTTTTGTAAAGAAAAAGACAAAAATAAAAGGTTTTTTTTTATAATTTCTTTTCTTTTTTTTGTTTTATGTACTTTCCATTGGCTTCATTTTCATTGCGGCCAGCATCCATTTATATATAAGTGTATTTGTGACTTGTGCCTGTATATCCTTTGAACAAATAATTCCTGTTTCCTCTCCCCTCTTCGTGACGGACGGGTGTACGCTCCGTAATCGCTGGAGATATACAATGCTTAGAGTGTCCGTCTAGTGTGAAACTCGACACAATCCGTTGGCAGAAGTAATTGAGAGACGCAGGAAAAGCGCAATATGGTGAGTCCTAGTTTCCTGTTCCCTGTGTTCTGGCACTAGGTGTGTACCAGTCGAATCCTGATTTTACACTTGAATAAATTGAAAAATGTGCTTTGCGAAAACACAGGCCATAGACGCACAGCGAGCTCCATAACAGCTGGCAGGGACTTCTAGCAAGCAATCACTTCTCTTTTCTTGATAATAAATTATGTTCTCTAAATTGAAAATTAGGAATTATGCAAACAGTGCCACACACTATAATAGCCCGCAGGTCCTAGCAGTAAGTAGCTTTCTGTTAATTTTTATTAATCCCCACCATCATATTTTCTCACTGAACATATTCATTAATCGAGGGGTATAAAAGCGAAGGCAGCAATATCTGAGGTTTTTCTGAGATAAATTAAAAAAACCTGTCACTATTCGAGGAATTTTCTCTGAAATCTATGAAAGCTACATAGTTAATTGACCGTCTCGCTGTTTCCGCAGGGGTACGCAGAGAGGATAGAGCGCCATATTCTTCTATCTAGGTACACCACATCAAACTTGCTTGGGCTACACTCACCGTAGAACATGTATGATATGAGTATAACAAATGTATGAAAAGAAACCTACATAATATTGGAAATATTTTTTTTTAATTGCCACCTCGGTTTTTCTTTTATATATGTGTATAAATAAACATTTAACTTTCAGATATGGATATTGTTGTGTTTACTATGAAATAGTAGACATTGCTGCTTTTGCCATTTACATAATTGGATATTGCTGCCTGAATTTCTGTCTAAAATCAATGTCTACTCTTGCTTTAGTATGTAGCGGCCATTTTGTCATGAGACACATCCTTTTACATCCTACAAAAGCTTTTGACATGATTCGATTAAAGGACCTTCTGAATTGTCTGCAAAAATGATACCCCCATCACTTAATAATGCCATGAGAAAGATTAACCTGGATAGTAACACAAAAATCAGAGCAAATGGGAAATATACCAAAGTCATAAAAACATCAGACAAGGCGATAGCCTAAGTCTGTTTTACTTCAATTTCATAATGGACAACATTATTGTAGAGGTTGCATCTCTCAAATTGGGGGTAAAAATTATTTTAAATTAAAAATTGTCGGGGTTAATCTAAAATAGACATTTATTAGAAAACACACATTAAGTTAACATTTTGGAATTTATGGGTTTTAAAATTTTTTAATTATCAGGGTTCAAATTAATGGGGTTTTACTATGATGTTCAGGTATGTATTGCATACATAAAAAATAAATTGGACATGAAATTTTTCACATGTATTGTATTATATTGTATAGGTACTAACAAAGTTATGGATCTCCTAAGTCAGTAATAATGGGACTGTTAATTCCTTCTATACTTTGTGTTGCATCTGAAATCAGATTTGTAAATTTGATGATAGTCTTAAATTTTTCTATTAGTTTTGGAGAAACATTATCTAATAGTAAATTATTCAGAGTAGAGTTGATGGAGGTGACGTATTGTCGAATATTTATAATATTACCCAAAAGTTTTGAGACATTTTCATCAGACTTTTGCAATTTCTCATTGCAGTCCATCACTTCATTTACAGGATTTTCCGCTTCCTTTAAGTTGCCGCCCATCACTGCCTCTTCATAGATTTTAATAATTTCTTTTCCAGCCTGTCGGATGGCGGATTCTAAAGCTTTCTTATTGAAACCACTAGTGTCTTCCATGCGCTGCGGAGTCTTGTCAATCTTTTCCAACATTTTAAAGGACCAAAATTGCGTTCCGTTTATTTCATCCGTAACTGACATTAAAAGATTGCCACTCCCTCTGTCGACAGCGATAGCTGTGACATTGTGGCCTAAGTCTGTGACTTCTTCTAGATAAGTTAAACCTCCAATAACATTCATTCTTTCTTTATCATAAACAAAGACTTTTCCTAAATAATTGGCATCGTTTGATAGAGGAAAACACAAAAAGAATACTCTATTTTGATCTGAGTCGACTGCCATGTTGTATGCGTAGTAATTACTTCTGGTTGTCAAGTTAATGACCTTCCTTCGGGATTGCCGATAGAGATGTATTTTCCCATTCTCAATAGTGATATCTTCCCCGCTAGGGTAAACATACTCTTTTCGAGTTTTCATCGGAATGTGGAACTTCAATTTGACAAGATTGAAATTCTTCTTGAGCGAGTAACTTTGATTTTTTGTATTGTAGAGGAGATCTCCCTCACTGGTGAGAATGTGTTGAGGAGGTTGTGAAGTATTTTTGTCGGTAACAAACAAACTTTTTAGGAGATATGGTTCGCCCAATAATCTAATCGTTTGTGGGTCAGGACATTTCTCAGCGTACACTTGGATAATTATACAAACAATCAAAGTGTATAGGATCATTGCCATTGTTGATTATCTGGAATGTTAAAAATGAATATAATAAATAGAATATTCATATGATTAAACTAATACACAATTAAAACGTAATGTCAAAGATCACCTGATCTTGATTTGGATTTTCCTGATTAAAATAACGAGTGATGTCAAAGTATAATCATTTTGTCTCATAAAACATAATATTTTGATTCTCAATTAATATCGCTATAACTAACGTCTTTGCCCGGCATTGTCTGGTATTCATAAGGTAGAGGGGCCTGCCTACCTACGTGCCTGTTTTGCGCAGGCCCTAAGGGCAGTAGCAAGCAAAAAAAGCTGTGCTTTACTAAAGATTCCAGAAAACAAATATTATATGATCCTTACCTTAGGAAAAAGACGATTTAAAATTATAGCTGTAAACTGAGTTTTTATTTTTGACTTTTTCTGTGTACAACCAACCAATGCTTCTCCTATTTTACTTGTTTTCATACATCAAATTTGTTTCTAGAATCTATAAACAGTCTTACTTAACTGAATATTTTCCTACTGAAGCCGTATTATATTCGCCCTATCTTTTTCATACTGTAGCATTTTGTAATATAGTGTTTCTTCGAGGTCTAATTTTTGATGAGGACTGCGTGCATGTCATTTATAGATACGACATTGTTACTTATTCCATATTTTCTGAGATACTGAAAGTTTTGTATTCTAATGGTCAATTTACTTCTCAATAATTTTTGATTACAGTCGAACTCAGTTATAATGAGCTCGGATATAAGGAGATCCCGGCTATAATGAGAAAAACTGCGAATTCATTTTGATTTGCGTGTAGTCCCATACAATCGGTCTCGGCTATAAGGAGCGCGATTCCCGGATATACGGAGCAAATTTTAGAAACTCTGCAAACATATTTGCTTGGGTTATAGAAAAAAAGACAAATACGTACCATACGTACTGTGTACGTACTTATAACAATGAACTTTTTCACTTTGCTTTTAAAGCGGCTCGCACTTAATTACGGTTCATTTTACGATGTACACAAACTTCTGTCCGAAAATCCCACATGCGCAGGCAAGCAATAGTTTACTGAAGGTCGAGAATACTGGTCATATAACTCCGATTATTGGAGGTTTCCAAAATGTTTATGGTGACAGTTTATTTTATGCAGTTTACTGTATTAGCATTTAAAAGCCTAATCAATTAAACGTGTTCACTAACAAACGAAAGTGTCTCTAAAAGTCTGTAAAAAGTTTTCACAATCGTCTTCTACAGTTTCATCACTCTGGAAAGATAAGGATGTTTATTTAGTTGCTCTTGAAAATAACATCACACAATCAAAAAATTTTGTGAAAAAAGTGAATCCCGGATATAAGGAGTCCCGGCTATAAGGAGCAAATTTAGTTGGTCCCGTCGCGTTCCTTATAACCGAGTTCGACTGTATCTGCTAAATAGAGAGGCATTATTTAAATTGATTATTACTTTACTTCATTAGAATTCATTAATTACAATTAAAAGTATAAATTCAATCTGCTTCTGTTCATTCATATGGTAATGGTACATAATTTGTAAAGAAAGTTTGTTAAATGCAATATGAATATGTTTATTCGCGACATCATAAAATTTTTGAGTGATAGCCATTTGAAGCATTGTGAAAAGAAACATATAATTGAAATTAGTTCTTGATTTTCGATTTAATTGTATATAAACCATCTTTAGCATAAATTAGATATTTTTGTCGAATATAAAACATGTAAATTTGTATAAACCTATATATTTTTTTATATATAGTCAATAACAGTGTAACCTACGTTTATGCCTATTGCATACCCAAGGGGTATCGATGTATGCAAAATTTGGTAAAAAATAAACATGGGGATAGTAAGATATCTGGTAGATAGGATGGATGGGATGACTACATATATCTTCTCACAGTCCTAGACTGCAACATAGAAGAATTTGGAATGGATGGCTTCAATTAGAAGATTTGGTGGTAAGACGCTCACTCAGAGGTCAGGGAGTTCGAAACCTCGTTTGTTTAGCTTAGTTTAAAAATATGTAGTAATAATATTTAAATGGCACGTATTTCATAATATATGCATCTCTATTTAAAAATTCATAATAATATAATTGCATTGTATTGAGAGGAGGGTGCCTATATTTTGCGCAAGGTCCTAAAGAGAAATATGCAACATTTGGTTACGACCGGTCAAAAAATATAGGAATATATAAAGAATAGAAATTAAATTTTATAAATATAGATTTTACATAACTATTCTTTCAACATATTTGAGGGGAAGAATCTACAGAACATGCTTATCAACATGTATCTAATAACCTAAACAAAAATAGATCTACAAACTATTTATCCTAACATTCATATTCGATATATGTAGTAAATACTCCTTCAGGTTAATTTTTGTAGATATCCAATTAAATAAATCAATCACAACACAAAATAACAAAAACATTGCTTCTAGTTTTTGTGAAAAAATAATACATACTCTACTCTTAATTGGTTTTGGTTTCAAAAATATTTCTCAGACACAATGACCTCAGCGATTTACATATTATGGTTGATATTATCCAAAATGGAACAAAGATAAAATTTTTGACATGCGAACAAATTAGAGATATGAGTATTATTGAATACTCATATATACCCATTGGGGTAGCATTTTTTTTGTGAAAAATAGGCAATAAAAAAAAAACGGTCTCACCAGAAAGGGGTCAGAGAGTCCCTAAATCCGGGCCCGCCATGCGGAGCAAGGAAGAAATGAAAGCCACAGGGCTTACAACCTGTCGTTGGCAGGATTTAGGATCCATAGTTACATTCACCATTTTTTTCATCCCTTCCTCCCTCTCCTTTGAGTGATATTTTCATTAGTGTAATTTATGCATGTTAGGAGCCCTGAGAGTATTTTATTCTTCGCAACCAGATAATAATCTGGTTATTATATTATTATATCCAAGAATCTATTCACCTATGGCCTATTTAGTCCCAGGTCCTTGAGAAAGCTGTAAATTGACTTGAGTTTAAAGTTTAATAAGTTATTTGTAGCATTACGAATCCCGTTGCAGGATCCTTCATCAGCCTGATGATGACTCAATTGAATACTCATAACTTGAATTTTTACAAAAACCAAACATTTTGTATGTATGTTACTTTTTGCATTAAATCGTCAATACAGTAAAATCTCGTTAATTCGAAATTCAAGGGACCCAAAAAAAACATTTCAAATTACGCAGAACCCCATTAATTCGAAATTCAAGGTACAAAAAAAATGTAAAATCGCAATACAATTGCAAAATTCGCCAAAAATCGTAAAACTCATGAAAAAATTCATTATTTAGTAAAAAACGTCTGTATTTTTGCATTTTTCAAGAAATCAATTGGAAAACTCAATATTTATTATGCTAATAATATATTACTAACTAACTGGTAATATATTACTAAAGTACCCGATATTAATATATTTGTTGTTCTCATTTATGAAAAAATCGAAATATTTTTTCAATTTCGTCAAATTAAAAAAAAAAAACGAATTTTATGAACTAAAGTGTATTAAGTAAGTTTATATTTCGAAAAATCAAAAATCGCGATGAGTTTGAGAAATTCGCCAAAAATCTTAAAACTCATGAACAAAAACATTTATTTTGTGAAAAACGTCTGCAATTTTGCATTACACAAGAAATTATTTCGAAAACGCAATTTTTTTTTATGCCAACACAAAGAGCGCCACATTTCTATTACTAAAGTATCCGAAATTGACATAACTGTTGTTCTCATTTGCGAAAAAAAATCGAAACATTTTTTTCAATTTTGTCAAATTTAAAAAAAAATCGAATTATGTGAACTAAAACGTATTGATTTATTGCGCAAGGGGCTAAAAATTATTTCGAATTAAAAATTACCGGGGTTAATCTAATATGAAATTAGTATTTTGGGACTTGTGGGTTTTAAAAATTTCGAATTATGGCGAATTTCGAATTATCGGGGTTTTACTGTAATATGTAAATCGCTGAGGTCATAGTGCCCGGAAAATATTTTTGGATAACCATATTCAAAATCAAAATTCATCAAAGTAACATTCAGCACCACTATTATTTCGACTCTATTAAACTCGCTGTTGCATCTTGGTTACGGTATTCACTGCTTAAGTTTGTCTGTTTCAGATTATTTCAGAAAATGTATAAAATAGATTATTCTTAAAAATATATTTTAAATGCTTAAATATAGAATTAATCATATAAATAATATGAATTTAATATGGAGAGACGATTAGATGTAGAAATAAGATCTGTATTAAGGCTAAATCATTAATTTAAACATTATGAATTTTATATGGAGAGATGATTAAACTAGCATATATGTACTAGACCGCTACTTTTCAAAAAATATGCCATTGGTTTGTAATAAAATAAAATAAGAGATAATAGGTTCCAAATTGATGTCTCACTACAATTCAAAGTCATTTATCGCCTCAAAATTGCAGACATATGATGTGACAAATCAAAAAATGTGTGCATTTTCAAAAAAGTCCAGGTCCCTACCCACTTTCATGTTTTATTGATATTTGGCCTAAAACGGTTCCATATTCAAAAGTTTAAAAACTATACGACTTTGAGTGCCGCATTGATGTTGTATGAATGAATATGTTTTTTTCTTTTGAAAACGAATATCTGAAAATTACGTTGTTTTTGCAAAAACATTGATAATAACATGAAATCCTAAAACGCACCTAAAATCGTAATTTAATAAACAGTTCTAATTTTCAATTCAGTAACCAATCATTCGTCAGCTTTTGAATTGAACATCTTTATGATTGGTACTCGATTCAAAATGGTTGACAATAAATTATTTATATTACTCGAACACGAATTTTAAGTGCATAAATTTTTGACGGATGCGCATTTCGCGTCTCGTGGCCTCACATTCCCGCTACATGCTGCTTCCCGTTACATACATTTCCGCTACAATGCGTACACTGTGTTATATTATAACTTCCGTTACAATAAAAATTTTACCCTAAACGTGCCAAAAGATGATAACTTCAATAATGGCTTTGATGCCCTCCCCTGAGCGTAATCTTGCCGTAATGGACTTGCGGGCTTTCAGTTTTTTTTTTTAATTATTTCTAAGTTAGTTAATATTACACTCCTGTATATTAACTATGCTTAGGATTTGTGTTAAGGACCACAAAAAACTTTAATTTGCTCCACTCTCTTACTATATTATACACATCCATTGTAAGAAATACATTGGAATACAACTCAACTTTGTGGTCTCCTTACTATGACACACACTCTAGGAGTATAGAAAGAGTACAACACAAATTCTTGAGATTTATAAATTTTAAAATGCGTATTTCAATAGAAAGCGTAATTTATCACACAGAAAATATGTCAGCGACATTGTGTTCCTATTTAAAATTATTAAATGTATGTTGGACTGCCCTGAACTGATTCAGATGGTCTCGTATAATATACCGAGACAAACGAGACATCACGAAGTTTCTTTGTAGGGACCCATAGGAATAACTATGCATTAAATTCACCGTTAACACGCATGCATCGCCTTGGAAACAAATTTTCGGAATTTGTAGACATTTTTCGTTGTATAGGAGCATACCCGAATTAAAGAATTACTTAGACTTAGAATATACCAATAGAATTAATTAGAGTTTAATGTTTTTAGTGAAATTTAAAATAAATTAAATTTTAATAAATATTATTATTAAGTTCTACGGGTTAAGTATTTTTATGTGTTATGTGTTTTTAAAAAACCAATAATCAAGGACATAAATTAAAATAATATTTATAAATAACACTTACAGAAAACGGGGAATTTTGATAATTAAGCATAACGTTAACCGAGGCACCTTTAATAATAAGTGCCCGGGAAAAAACGTACATTACTGCAGGGCTTCACCACAAATATCTAATTACTCTAAATGGGAAGGGGTAACTTAAAATTGTATAAATAAGTCGTTTGTACGTGGTATATCCACTGTTTGATAATGGCCTTACAAGCCGAAACAGCTGTAACACATAAAAATACTTAACCCGTAGATCTTAATAATAATATTTATTAAAATTTAATTTATTTTAAATTTCACTAAAAATAAATATGGAGTTCTACAAATTAAACACAAAAACCATAAATAAATACAGTTTAATGGACTAAATTTTTACTTATGTTTTGTTCCCCATGAATTATATATATTTATTTATTTTAAAGTATGCTAATTATTGTTCATTTCCCTTTTAAATATTTTTTGATTTTATCTTTAATATTTTTTTTTCGTTTATTTTATCTTCTTATCTTATTTATTTGGTACATTGGTTTAATTATGTTTATTTTAAAGGTCTATAATTATTACTGTTTGCTTGTATACTAATCATCGTTTATATAGGTATATTGTTCATTTGTCTTATTTATATTATTATTTTTAATAATTTACTGTATCCTTTAATCCTTTTAATTTTCTTGTACTGTAAAAGCTCACTACGGTGTTTATTATTAATAAATAAATAAAATTAAAAAGTAAATATTAACACTGCACTATTTTTACTCAATTTTTTCTTAATCTTCCAAGAAATTTTTTTTTTTATATTATTTTAGAACATTTTCAAAATTTGCTGCCAATGTTAAGTTTGAATCTAAAAAAAATACCTAAATATTTCATTTCATCCGCTTTTTCAATGAGATCACCGTCAATATTTACATTTTTCACTATACATATTTGTTTTTTTGCCATGTATTTTGCCAATACATTTCCATGTATTTTGCCAATACATTTCCATGTATTTTGCCAATACATTTCCATATATTTTGCTAATACATTTCCATGTATTTTGCCAATACATTTGTATTTTGTTTTGCTAACATTTAATTTAAGTTTATTTTTTTAACCAGACTGATATACTACTCAAGTCTTTGTTCAATTTATCTATTGTGTCTAGAGCCTCCAATGTGATTATTCGAATATTAGAACCTCGAATATATTGGCCTGTTTTTAAGTATTCGTTATTCGAATACTTTAAAAAGTATTCGTAAAGTATTCGCTCATATTTATATTATAAGATTTTTAATATTTAATAAGCGATGAAAGTCATTTCAGGTAAACCACTATGGGCTATATAATGAAGTCGGACGTCTTTTGCATTTGCCTTTTTTTTAAAGTCGTGCTTATCTTTATAGTTTTATTACAATAAGCACTTACGTTTAACACACTTTGTTTTGTCGGCTGGCTATTATTCTGTAGTATTAAGCTTTCAAAAATATTTGAGCCGACAAACAAGAAGTTATATACAAAATAATTTTCAAAAAACATATCTAAAATTTTGTCAGTTATCGAGATATTTGTATTTCTTAATTCAACATTATTTTTCAATATATTTTTTGTTGTTTTTTTATAACATACTACAATTATTGTGTTTTTTTTTAAATATATAGAATTTATTTATCATCCGAAGTAAATTATTCCTTTCTTAAAAATTTTACGAATATATTCAAATATTCAAATATATTATCGAATATCGAATATCGAATATACGAATATAAAAATTTGATATTCAAATAGTTGGAATCACGAATATTTGGAGGCTCTAATTGCGTCTGTATAATCCTCGCCTGATTAATGTATCATCTGCGAATAATCTTATTTTGCAGTGTTTAATTATTTGAGTAATATCATTGATATAATATGTACATACTTATATAATAAATAATATAGGTTCTAATACTGATCCTTGAGGAATTCCCAGTTTATTTTCTATTGGTTCGGATATTAAGTTACCTATTTTTGTTATTTGTTTTCTTTCACTAAGATATTCTTTGAATAGGTTGAGAGCGATATTTGAAATTCCAATGTTTTCTAATTTTTGTATTAGTTTTTTCCTTTCTATTGTTTCAAATGCAAAATGCAAACGAACATTTGAAAAGTCTAAATTTACCGCTAATATATATTTATTTAAATCCATTTCGTTTTTCCGTTTGTCTATAACTATATCTATCGCCGATTCGCAAGAGTTATTTATTATTCCTGAATCCAGATTGTTCTTCACATAGCAAATTATTTGTTTCTAAGTTGTCAACTAATTGGGTTTTTTTGACAATTTCTAGTACCTGTTCGTATTTCGGTAACATATTATTGGTCTGAATTCTTCATATTTATTTGTATTTTTAACTTTAGGAATAGAGATCACCATTGAGGTTTCCCGTGTACATATTTGGAAATTTTCCATTTAAGAGAAATTCACTCATTATGGTCAGAAGATGTGTTCCTATGATTGGCATTGTATCTCTCAGTACTTGAATGCTAATCCCATCTGGGCTTGTTTTTGATTTTGTGTTTTTTAATATTTGTTGGAGACATGTAATATCTATTCCCTTAAACAGTTTATTACAACGAACAAAGACTGCCCACATCTATGGGATGAGACACATTGAGATATTTCTAAAAGATTTGGTTAACTCAATTCTATGTAGACATCAAATCAGAGATTGACATCAATAGAAAGAGACGAAAACTCATGCCCGAATATATGAAATTCAATTTTACAGCAAGACTATCAAAAATCTGTAACCATAAAAAAGACATACAACTATTTATTCTGCATGCATTAAATTGCATATGTTTTAACTATTGCTGGGATGATTCAAATTCACTCTCAAATCTGACATTAGTCAAATCATTAAAATTTGATGTACCTATATATATATATGGCATATTACGAAAGCCGAGCAAAACTTTTATCTCAGAGATTGTCTCAAGTTGAAAATATCCTAAAAATCTCTTCCGTGGACTTGATTCTTATTTGTTGTATACTTTAGTTCCTTGATTTGAAAATTTTATTGAATTAAGTACCACAGCCAACCATCTATTTGCACTTTCGCGGTGGAATCAAAATATAAGTAGGCTCTGAGTGATGTGGCTTGCTGCGATGTGATGATTCTGTTAATTCAATGGTAGAATGGGAAGAGGAATATATATTTTTTTATTTAAAATAGATGCGAACACAGAATCCGTGTCACATCAATACATATATGTAATTACTTTTCTCAAACTAAGCCAAAAGCCTCTGCTATGAAAATAGGACTAACTTGCTGGTGTCCTGGAATGGGGCTCGAACCACCGACCACCAGATCACTAGGCATGACCACTTCACCAACAAGCTACTCTGCATTTTGATATTTTAAAAACAGACTTGATTTGAAATAATTTATTTGCAAGTAATATGTTACCAAATTACAATTCAATGAATCACTAACATAGTTAGGATGGAAAACATATCTAAAAACATCAAAATTACAAATAAATTGGTAATTTTTTATATTATTAAATTAATTGTCTCCCACCTCAATTTCTTTAATAACTTCTGTTGCATCTGAAATCAAATCTGTAAATTTGAAGACAAGAGCCAGTTTCTCTACGAATTTTGGTGTAACAATATCTAATGGTAAGTTATTCAAGGTAGAATTGATAGAGGTGACATATTGTCGAATATTTGTCATATTACCCAAAAGTTTTGAGACGTTTTCATCGGACCTTTGTAATTTGTCATTGCAATCCATTACTTCATTTACAGGGTTTTCAGCTTCCTTTATATTCCCACCCATCACTGCCTCTTCATACAGTTTAATAATTTCTTTTCCAGCCTGTCGGATGGCGGATTCTAAAACTTTTTTATTGAAGCCACTAGTATCTTCGTTGCGGTGCGGTGTCTTGTCGATCTTTTCCAACATTTTAAATGACCAGAATTTAATTCCATCTACGTCATCCATAACAGACATCAAAAGATTGCCACTTGCTCTGTCAATAGCGATAGCTGTGACATTCTGGCCTAAGTCTGTTACTTCTTCTAGATAAGTTAAACCTCCAACGACATTCATTCTGTCTTTATCGTAAACAAACACTTTTCCTAAAGAATTGGCATTGCTTGATTGAGGAAAACATAAAAAGAATACTCTATTTTGGTCTGAGTCAACGGCCATGTTGTGTGCGTAGTAATTACTTTTGGTAGCCAAGTTAATAACCTTGCTTCTGGATTGCCGGTGAAGATGTATTTTGCCATTCTCGATGGTGACATCTTCTCCGCTAGGATAAACATACTCTTTCCTAGTTTTCATTGGAATGTGGAACTTTAGTTTAACATCATTTAAATTCTTTTTGAGTGAATGACTCTCATTGTTGGTATTGTAGAGGAGATCTCCCTCACTAGTGAGAATGTATTGAGGAGGTTGCAAATTATTTTTGTCATTTACAAACACGCTTTTAAGGAGATACGGTTCGCCCAACAGTCTAATCATGTGTGGATCGGGACATTTCTCAGCAAATACTTGGATTATTAGACAAATCGTGAAAGTATATTGGATCATTGCCATTCTTAATGATCTGAAAAATAAAATAAAATATGTATGTAATAAGATATTTACTTGGCAAAGGTAGGTTTTT
The DNA here is from genome assembly GCA_016648135.1 of Agrypnia vestita. Classification (NCBI taxonomy): domain Eukaryota; kingdom Metazoa; phylum Arthropoda; class Insecta; order Trichoptera; family Phryganeidae; genus Agrypnia; species Agrypnia vestita. Next base: position 156,613 of record JADDOH010023617.1, on the reverse strand, counting down.
TGTGTAATTTTTAAACATGGTGTATTTATGCAGTATTTTTTATGAAATATTCAACAGGCACTATAATTTGAAATATGTATTGAAAGTGTACTTGGAGATGACTAGAAAAATGCTGTACCCACAACTGAAATCAATGCATATTTTTGTTAAATACTTTATTTAACTAAGCGAAAATAAAAGTATGAATCATCGCCAAACGAAAATGTTATTGAAATTTTTAAGGGAAACTTCTTTGGGCCAGTGTGAGTAAATTAAAATGGTCAAAGGTCATTGTCAATCGTTTTCTCATTCCTTTTTTTAGATAGGAAACGGATAGGTTATAAAAGGAATAACCCTACGGATCAGAAGATTCTAGGTTCAAATCATGGCGTAATCAAAGTTCCTTTTACAGTTAGGTAAATTCATTACTTCTCCTAGTATTGTGTCAGGTCCCCTCAATGTCTTTATACGAATATATATCCCCACACTGTCTTTATACGAAGCCATGACATCTGCTTCCTGCTGACGTCCCATTTGTCCTCAATCTTGCTCTTAATGATCAAATGCAAAAGGTCGTACTTTCCCCCTCTAAACACATGACCCAAATATGAAACCTTTCAGACTTTGATATTTGTCTACAACTTTCTTTCAGTTCTGGCCATATCTGTCCACGGTATGCGCAACATTCTAAGGTGCAACCACATTTCGATGGTTCATGGTACTTATTTTGATTCAACTCCGTACAAAAGCATGGACCGAATATATAAATTTGTTACTGATTATTGTTATTAAATTTTTTTATTATGGAATCACACTTATTATTTGTAATGTTTTTTAAATCTAAAATACTTTTGGTAAATGAATATGTATTACAGTGGAACCTCGACTTATGAGATATATGCAAAATTCAAAGATTTCAAAAAAAAATTCTTGACATACGAGCAAACATATTTATGCACAGACTGCCAAACATGAAATTCTTATCACCCACTTGCTTGAAAAACCGTCTTAACATCTTGATGTGTGCTAATGGAAGCGGTGTGGCGTAAGTTAGGTACTTAAATATGCAAAAATACATTCCATTTTCATAAAATTAAAGACTTTTTTCATGATTTTTAAGATTTGTGGCGAATTGTGCAATCGCACCGTGATATTTACGTCCTTGAATTTTTAATTAACGGAGTTCCGCATTTGAGTGTGTGTCTATGACTCTAAAAGCACACTGATAGTGGCACTAAAACTCGATTCATGTGGGTTGGTTCAATCTTTTCTCCATATAAAATGCAAAGACAACATTTAAATTAATGTATTGTACTTTATCTCCGCTTTTAGTTATACTCCATGGACACTCACCAAGCATCCTCAATTATTATTATTATTATTTTTAATAAAGATATGTATACATACAAATATAAAATTGTGTGTCATACCAAAGCTATTGTTGGCACTACAGATACCTACGTATTATTACGTACATTATCTATGTAGGTACATGATGAAATATGTATGTTTAAATGTTATAAAATGGTCCTATAAATCCGTATTTATTGTGGCGTATATATTCGACAAAAGTTTTAGTCAACCAGCATGCAGTTTGGAAACTGAGTACATATTTATTTGTTTTACTTCTTCTACAATAAATAATGAAGCACACTTTTAATAGCTCTCATTAAAATATTCCCACATTTTTGAAAGTTCTCAAACATAGGAAAATGTAGTTGTAAACACTAATAAGTGATTAATATTAAATATTAATATGAACCTTTCACAAAGGAAAAGTATTAGATATTGATTTTTGTTTAAATAAAATTCCTTACAGAACTAGAAGTCATCTTGAAGAATTGAATTTACATGTTTAAATTCATAAATTTGCCATTCTAAATCAAAAATGAATATCTTACAAGACGAATGAATGCATTTCAATTATGATAGCAATTTGCAATATTTCAAGACTTCAATAACCCAATGTTCAAATTAATATTTATATTGTAAATTTAACATTGTTATACATACATATACAATATTCCTTGTCAATCAGCCCACAAATTTGTTTGTTCAAAAATTGATATTCACATATGCAATGCTCAAATAGCACTATTTACAATTTAACAAAATGAATAGCAGATAAGTTCAAAGTCAAAGATCACCTCTTTATCAAATTTTGCGGATTTCCCTAACATAGTAATGATCTAATTGGTGATGTCACAGCGGCTTCATTCTTCAATTCTTCTCTACCATATAATGTTATCTGGGCAGTAGTAGTGTCAATAGGTAGGACTGAGGTGTATATAGGAAACCATTGCTATCAACAGCAATACTATATAAACTAGGGTCTCAGTTTGCGTTGCATAAAAAACATAAGAAAATATAATCCGCATTGATGTGCTTCGACAAGGATCGTCACAGATCAAATACATTTGGTTTTCCCGTGTCTTACGTATGCAATATGTACTTACCTTGATCGCCAAACATATTATTCATGACTCATTTCTTACTTCTGATGATCGTATAGTTTTATCCTCCTGGATGATGCCTTTCTACTTCTTCTGATCTATTGACTTCTGTTCCCATACCTCCTTCCCCCTAGATTTTTCAGATCATCCAGTATATTGTCAGTGAGGTGTTGTCGGTGTTTGCCAGTGGTCTTTTCCCAGTTGCTTTAGCCTCGTCTACTATTTTTATGGCTCTATCATTGCCTGCCTGACATACATATCCTATCTAAGCTAGCCGACTAGATCCGAAAGTGCTGGATAGGATAGTGATAGGGACCGAATTTCTGCATTGCTCCTGTGCCCCCACGTGCCTAAACACCGAGTCCCGGTATTGTTCTTAGTACTTAATTTTCAAACCAGAAGAGCTTCAGTAGTTCTTTAAGGGTCATTGTCCATGACTCTGCTCCATATGATATTACCGGTTTGATGATTGAAAATTTCTGCCGCAACCAAAGATGTTACAGAGAAGAAATAACTTATGAAAAATTAGCAGAACAATTTTTTTTGATAACCATGATAATGATAAATGTTGCAAATAAACAGAAGTGTTGTGAATGCTGCCGCTTGAGGCACCCGGCATCATAAAAATTTGTATGCAATTTGTCTGAATGCATGACGCTACTTTAGATAATTGTTGGAATTTATAATTTATTATTTGAGAGTTCATATTTTTCTATTTATTAGAATACTTCCCAATCCACAGCTCACTACACATAATGTCTTAATAGGTACACGGGCGTCTTTTAAGAAAGACACATGCCCAAACGATCACCTTTCTAGAAAAGCTACCGCTGAGGACATCTGGGACATCCACGTTGGTGAACACCACTAACAGCACGATATGTCGGGATTTCAACATCTCGATTCATTCGGTCATCACCGGTGTGTTTCATCTTGTACAGCCTAATTTTTATTAAATAATAAATAAGCTTTGTTAAAATTTTGATAGTTTTACGCTTATTTTACAAAAAAGGTATAATTAAACTTTGAATAAAAATAAAAATTGTTATCCCAGATTGGGACTAGATTATATTTTCAAATGCTGTTCTCTCTGCAACACCAATCATCTGTAATTCTATAAAATCATGGCACCTCATAAATCAAATAAAGATTGACAACAGATTGATAGAAGCAGCCTTTCGTACTTGACATAATCATCAACATACAGTAACATTATTTTATTACATAATTATGATGATCAGATTGCCAATTGTTGACCAATCACTCATCCTGGACTGCACAAAAAGCAATATTGGTTGTTTCTTAATATGGTAAAAATAAAAGATGGTTTATTTAAAAAACATGTATATTTTAAAATAAGATTTAAAACAGAATACAGAAATAAGAATCGCTCACAACACATTTTTGTTAATATCTTAAACATACAACAGAGACTACAAATATAAATTTATAAAAATAACTTACAATGTCAATCAATCGTAAGCCTAACATATTTTTGTGCAGTGAATGCCAAAAATGCAACATTGGACGTTAGTAATGTTTTTTTTAATGAAATACTGGGTGACCAAGAAAACATAGTAAATTGAGTAGAAAACATTATTTCTCTGGGAAGCTATTAAAAATTGTAATGAAACAAAACACTAAATTTAAATGAATTATTATTTATCATTACACTAACTTGAGGAACGTCTCATTACAAAGTGGGACGAACTTATTGTAGCCGAACAGGGACCACTGGAAGATAGACAAAAGAGCTACGGAACTCAAACCAAATGGAACTATGAGTAAAAAATATGAATACATACTATTTGGCCACCCATTCAACTAAATAACTTATTGAATTAATTCATTGGCTTTTTAATTTAGGCATCGAGAAGAGATTAAATAAAATTACATATTTAAATTTAAAAAAAAAACAGTTTCAAAAATCACCAAAATATTTCCAAAATAGTGGAAATTGTTAAGTAACGAATAAGTTTTAAATTCTCATGATTTTGTGTATATGTAAATACTGTATTGTTTGTGAAAAAAATTATGCATCGTAATATGTAAGAAAAATATGTATTAATATATTTTAATTAATAATGAAATCAATCATGTACCATTAGGAAGGAGAAATAAACAATCTTATAGTATTTCATATAATATAATAAACTTTATAGTTATATGTATTTAAATAGGACAGCAAGATATATGTTTTACTTATTTCGAGGCACTGCATAATATAATATCGACAGCTGCTTGTAAAGTGATTTAATTGCCACAGTCAAAAAATACAGTAGAGTCGTATTATATATACCACAGGAAAATATATTTATAAAAGGCACCTATTTATTAGGATTGAAATTACAGATTTACACCTAAAAAAATATAGTATTGAGCTTTTGGTGAATTTGGCAGTTAAGTCACTTTACCTATTACAGTCGACACCGACTTACATACTAATAAAATATTTGTATATACTATGTATATTTAAATACAAAATTTCAAGTGAAAAATAGTAAAGGTGCTATCTTAGTCAAATATATAATATATATCGGATTTTTCAGAATTATCTCATTTTTAATGCATGCCCTTTAAATATTTTTCTCATTGAAATTATCTATTATTAATGTACAGAAAATTAACAAACATAATGAACTTGAAAGTTTCAGTTCGAAGCTACATCGAAATTTGTCTCCGATAAGTATTTTGTTCATGTTAAAAAGGATTTTCTTGGTTTAAATAATACCTGCTCAAAAATTGTCAATTTCAAGGCAGTAAGTGATTGTATTGGCTGGGAAATGAATCATATCTTCCCAATTGCAAAGCAAATGCTGTCTCGATATCTCGACGATTTCATTTTATTTTTAAATGTAGACCAATCATTCTTATACTATATGCGCATATCTTTTCATCGGTGAATGATGTGTTTCAATGACAATGCAAACAATATTTTTTAATCTAATAACCATACACAGGTATGGTAAAAATGAACATTGTGGAGAGAATTTATGTGGGCATTAGGATAGAGGCCAAATGGACAGAGAGCGAGGTCAAGGTGACATTTATGTGTGGTAGGTGGTAATGTTTGTTATTTATTAGTTTTAATTAGAAGGTTATAAACGTGTTTAAAGACAGTCATCAGCATTTTACCTATAATTTAATTATTATATTGGCAAACGCATAGTATAGGCGATTAATATATTGAAAAATAGTAATAATATATTTTGTCAATGTAATAAATTTATGTAGATAATTAAAAAAATGTTTATAAATAATAAAATACAACAAAATTACTCTATTCTTACGTATGTGTACACACAATATTTAACCTTTGTAGCGCAATCAACAATACCTATAAATATGATCAATTCTCTCTTTACAAAAGCGCCTTTCTTTAATTGTATAACTACCCTATGCGCTACAAGGGTTATTTGTTTTTATAGATTTGCGTTAACAAAATCTTGAACTTGCTCCTTTCCAACCGGCTGCCAGTCGAACATAACCAACAAACATAACGGCGATTAATGTTAGAAAACGCCACTTCACGTTCTTGCTCATCTCATCCTCAATTACAATTGACGCAGAAAGTTTACTGAACTGCCAGCACTGCTTAAATGACATCCACCGTTAAGATAATTAAAACTACACAATCAGCGGTACTCTGAAAATAACAAGGTTATTATTTGATGATTGTTACCCCAAAACACTCAAAAATTTAGAAACGTCAACAAATATTTCTAGAAATTCCGGTAGAAATTCCAATTGGAAATGAAAGGTTTTTATTATTTTATTGGACTTGTATTAAAGGGAATGAATTTTTCATATTCAATATAAGTTACTATAATGATAGTACAACGTTTTACAACAAAAAATAAGTGAGAAATATGAAAAGAAAAAAAATGCAAACATAGATGTTGCATATCTCCATAACTGTTGATATTAAGGTCATGGTTGTTTGAACATTTTTGACTCATAATTAAAACAGGAATACAGTCCTGCGAGGTAATTAATTTTTTCCAAATAACGCTGTATACGTAACAAAATATTGATGTACCTATTTTACTTTAAAATGGTTTATATGCCATTACTGCACAACTGTTGGGTATTAAAAAGTGATATTGCACCATTATATATGTAGACATAGAAACACAGGATGCAATTTCTTGGGTTTTTAATGACAAGCGTTTATAAACCCCTTACACTCAAGATGAAAACTCAAACAAACAAACTATTCTACCCGTCTATTTTTGATTGTAGGGGCAGTAGTAACCGGATAAGGTGGACTGTCGTAAATCTACATCTTGCCTGTTTTTGAGTGTTGTGATAACAATCCCCAAAAAAACAATCTCGTTATTTTATGAATACGGCCGAATGTAACATGATAAATAAAAATATGTGTATAATTGGCAGATGGCATATATTACTAACCCAGTGATAGAATACCCACAAAAATTCCTGCCATTAATAAATAAATAAAACATAAGAGTTTCTTTCGGTATTCTGCCAAATCCATATGGAATAATTGACCCACAGGTAAAAGATACAACACTAATAAAATAAATTATTCAAACCCAATTTGCTTCTTCAAATATTTAAAAAAAAAAATTTATATTCAAATTTCTCGCTACTTGGCAATCCAGTCAAATTTTATGTCAATGAAAAATTACAAGTGTACATTTTTTTCGAAATTTTATACAGCATTTCTTATTTTATTCATAGCTTCAATTATTTTCATAAAATTTTATTAAGAAATTTGAATTAATTTTGTCTTGAAGCAATACTCAACTTTTTTTTGTGGATTATATCATTTTGAAAATATTATGCATCAATTGACCATACAAAACAAGTAATACACACCTTCTGTGTTGAACTTTATGAATTAATACGCAGTGCATCTCTGGCTGGTGACTACCTCTGGTGATGGACTCCGTAATCGGATCCGAAACGGAAGCCAGAGAGCTAGAAGATACCTGGCATTACACCCCATAAATATCAACACAAAAGATTCGGAAAGCCTGAAATGTTTATACCAGGGGCGTGCAGTGAGAACATTGAAGCATGACATTTATGTAAGCATATATTTTGAAAAAAAAATCAAAATTTAAGATATATCTCATAATATTCCTATCAAAATTATTTTCATATTATTCAGATTTTAATATATCATAATATTCTGTCACATAAAAAAATTATTTCGACGTCTTTCCAAAACATGCTTCAATGTACTCACTGCACACGCCTGGTTTATACTATATCAAAACTGTGATAAGAACCTTGGTCAACTGATACATAACACAGGTCCTTTACAATAGATAAATAATGTTTCAATTAGGTGAGATTGAAGTGAAAAAAAATGCATAATCAAGTTCTTTGAACTATGGGAATACATGTTTAGATGAAATGAACACAAAATTGTAATGTATGTTGCAACATACTTCTGTATAAATATTATTATTATATGTGTACATAAATAGTCTACGAATAAACTGTTCTTCTCAGCCAATCCTCCAGTGTAAATGTCGCCGTGTTTGACGATCTCGCATCAGAGCTTCCATGAAAGCTGTCTGAAGATGCAGAAATGGAATGGAGAAAAAAATACATTAGTAAAATGGAATTGATGTTCGTTTGTTGGAAGCCCTAATCTACATCTTTTGATGTATCCACAAGATTTTCCTATCTACGGAGAGACTATATATACGGTTAGTAAGATGAAAGGTGGTCCGATGGTCAAGAAAGGAGATATTTTATGATCTAATGTGGTGCAGAAATAACAAAATTAAATGTGAATCAATTGGAAGACAATTTGTTTATTATTAGCCGCTTGTGAAAGAATTATTGTAGGCATGTGATTTGATAATATACTGCAAACTGTATTACAACAATTATTATAAGTCAGTAACAGAAAACCTCTAAATGTGCAAATAAAGCCCATAATTTGATAACCATCAACAGTAAATGATTTTTTGCATTAATTTTGAAAAATACTTCACACGCACATTAGATTTTTTTCAATAAATCACACATTATTAAAAGATCATATATTGCAAATAGATTTGGAAATCAGCACATTTAAATGTAAAATATATCCTTAATTGATTTTATCGGCGGTTAAAATAAATTTTGGAAAAATAACATTTACTAATAAACTATTTACAAGTGAATGTTTTTTCCAAAATTGATATTCTTTATAAGGGTGAAATGTGTTTGAACATTTCGGTCTTAAATTAGACAGAATATATAAAATGATAATAAACAATCTAATGTATTTGACAAACGTGAAAATATTTTTTTTTTAGAAAATTATAATAGATTTTTTTAACCTTTCCTGTACGGTGCTGTGAACTGAGTTGACACGGCCTCTAATGATGTGAATATCTATACCTAATACAGAGTTCATATTTTTATTTTTAATGAGTCACTAACAAGACAAGGGGATGAAGATGATGATGATGCATATGTGATCATAAGAATATGTAAATAAATATGTTGTGACAAAATAAATCATGTTCGTCACACTCCCTCGCGGAACACTTTCACTCCGTTCAATCTAGCGTGATATCGCTGCACAACGTAGAGTTTTATGAACCGCAGAGGTTTGGAAGAAATATGCAGCATCAGTGATTTATCCATCGATAAGGACATTTCGAGCATCATGTCGATGGGTTGTTGTACTTGTTAATTGTGTCTCTCCCTTAAATGTAAATTTTAAGCTTATGATTTCCCTGTTCGCGACATTTGCGCTGGCGCCTCCGCCTATAGTCTTAAAAATATAGTTTAAGCTGCCTTCTCCCTTGTATCGCGCGGCCGTCAGCGACAGTGTCGCGGAGAGGTCAATTTATTTTAAATTAGAAAAGATGATTTTTAATGAAACAAATTTAGCAATATCTTTGAATTTGCCCGTTGTCTCCTTTTGTGGCACCGCTAATTGTTAGTACAAGATTGAATAAATTTTTATGTTGACTGCTCAAAATGTTTTGTTTTGTGAACCCATCTTTGTTAATTTGTTACAAATTGAAACTTGTTAATGTGAGAGGCACCTGATGCGGCTCGAGAGAGTTCAGCGTGCACATCACCGAGAGGACCCTGAGATCGAAATCAAGGAGTAAGGTTTGTCCCATTCTTCTCCGACTGAACTAGCTGGTGATGACTAGGGAATCAGGTCATGAGGATCTGAACCTCACGTCATAATGTATGTAATTGATTTAATGTGTTCTATTGATTCAGATTCAGCCAAGAAAATGGATGTTGTGTAGGAGTGAATTTTTGAATAATTATAGGGTATCTACGAGAATATCACCATCAAGGTAAGGTCAGTACAATATATGCTGTGTGTACGACACATTCTTGTGACGGGAGAACATTATTAGAATGCTGACTTATTCTAAAGAACTCAGAGTTTCTTATACAGGGTTTATGATGTAAATTTAGGTCAGATAAATTTACGAATACAAAAATATATTAGATTCTTCTCCATAATATATTTTTGTATTCAATAAAATAATTGCAATATATAGGTATTTATCGGATAAAACACAATAAAATGTTTACTCCAAGAATCTGACGTTTATTTGGCTATGTGTATTGTAGGGGGGAGTGGTGCGGGAAGTGCAGTGCGTGTAACGCAGAGCATTGTGCGCAATGCAGGATTATTGACCTTCGCTCTTTAGTAGAGCCGTGCAGCTGAGAGTCAGACGTGTCTTACACGTTTTTATGCTGTCGTTTGCGATGACTAATGTTTTTTCTCATATTTAGCACTTTTACACAATAATTGATATGTATATTTGCTTATATACATATCATCTATTATTTTGATGATTAATTAAAGTAAAAAATGTAAAGTATTCATCCGTTTTAAAAATTGAAAAATATCTAAATATATAGCGTGTTAACAGCACCGAAATGCGCATTTGAGTTTTAGCACCGTATGGGAAATGTTAAAAATGTATTCTTCAAAGCATTAGACCGAAATGTCAACCTGGTTAGTACCACACCACAGATTTATATGTATACAAATCCTGTTTTATAAGTTATATACTTTGTAGGGTCGTCTCAGTAGGCCGACCCTCTTGTAGCGCTGGTCAGAGTAGCAGATTGTCAGGAGTCCCATAAGGGCATATCCCTCTCCAGATTCTCCAATGGTTCATTCTTGGCTGGATGGGTAATAATTAGTTTAGGAACCAGAGTAAACATTCTTTAAAGATTGGCTAATTTATAACTGATAACAAATTGGCTAGCAACAATATATTATTCAGTTTATTTATTGAAATTGACCTCCGGACATCTTTGGAATTGGCAACGAATATAATATATTTTGTGCCACTTTGTTTTAGTCAATAATATCAAAAAATAATGTGCAGCATTTTTGCACCTAAAAACTTTGCAGGAAATCTTTTTTAGATACCTAATAAAGGAGCAATTCATTTATAGATGAAAGCTTCTGTTAGGTTACCAACTCTAAACTACAAATTAAGAAAAAATTCTTAACTAAGTTAAATTGAGAGTAAATACATTATTTTTAATAATTCTATTAATTCAAGATTTGAATTGATAGATTCATCTACTTCTACACCTACATTTCATCTATTTCTAACCTAGAATTTAATATATCAAAATATAAATTATTAACAATGTTTGCCAGTCTCGACACATTTATTAAAATCTATCTAAAACATTGATTTGATTATTTATATTATATGACATAAAAATAGATGTGAAAACCTATTTAATTGCAATGGAAAAAACAGAAGATTTACATAATCACATTGTGCATCAATGCGATGAAACACAGTATTATGTGAATAGGTGTCACTCACCTATCATAGTTTTAAGGCGTACTGCACACATGATAAAGTCATCAAAAGCGATAAAGCCATCTCTTGATCCGTATCTGTAATGTTAAAATAGTAACAATAATTCATAAATAAATATTATAAAATAAATTCGTATTTGATCCCCAGTTACTAATTACGATTTCGCACAATTTAACTTTGATGACTCAAACCTCCCAATAGAAGTGAAGAAATCAACATGTTATAGTGCATTTTTAAAATACTTTATTTGACTGAAAACAATTCCACCACCATTCTATTACATTGTAATTAACTAGACCAATATACATAATACATATGTATGGGATCTTTGCACCAACCTTAGTTTGGACTCATATATCGATATTGGCAGAGAGGTGTTTGCAATACCTCGCAGGTGAAATTAGTCATCAAAATAGGCAAAAGAATAGCAAATTGAATGTTTAAACTGTAACTTATTCTCTCTAACTTCACAGGAATTGATGGCACTTTAGCAATAACATAATGAGTTGGCTTGGCACAGTTACAATATAATACAATCTGAAAAATAATAATAAGAAGGCGACCTGTGAGCCAGAATGTTGAGGATGTGATTGTTAAGGGTATATCCGGAGGAGTGGAGAGCGTCTCGCAGGTGGGAGGCGGGGATCCTGCCTGTTCCCTCAGGATCGTACAGCCTAAATACAGCCTGAAAAAATAGCAAAAGTTGTGATTAATTTTAAAATTTAAAACATTCCGTGACGACGTTTAAATGTTGTACAATTAAAGTGTACAAATAATAATTTACTTGCACATAAAAATGAATGTGAATTGGAACAATTTTTATCAAAGTTGTTACTACCTGCAACATTTTTATCTATGGTGCTGACGGTTTTGTAATCTCAACATTATTTAATTTTGAACAACTCGGATATAACTAACTCATTTTGTGCACAACTAACCATTGATAATTTAAAATTTATTGTTTTGGATACGAAAACTTTTCCAATATTAGTTGAAATTTTCATTCAAGTATATAAGTAAATAAATAAGGCGCTGAATCAGGCATGTCTATTTGTTATAGGGTCATCACCAGGACAGAAGAAATAATTAATCATATTGACGGTTCTTTGACAGGCCAGTGTAATAAAAGTGTTGACTCACCCTCCATTTGCGAATGTCCACCCAAAGGGTTTTAAACTCATCGAAACCCAATTTTCCGGAGCCGTCATTATCCAACATCGCTACCATGGAACGGCAAACGTCTTTAGAGAATCCTTGACCTCGAGTTTCTGTATAAAATATGTAAAAAAATAACATTAGTCAAACAGAAGAAAAGAATGATCGAAGAATAAAAACAATTTTAATATGTATATTTTTATTATTATATTGGACAACAATCACTACAACACTGTTTAATGTTATAACACAATATAGCACAAAGAATAAACGTGAACAGTTGTAGTGTTTGTTGTTCAAAATAAATAAAATATTGCAATAGAGAAATTTCGATACCAAGTCACCCATATAATAATTATAAAATACTACAGAAAGATTAAGTAAATATTTAGAAATATTGTCAAAATGTTTTTTTTTTAAATAAAAATTTGTTGCACATATACAATGAATTAAAAATTCAAGTTGGCTAAATTTTAAAATGTGAATTTGATTTATTAGTTGACGTTTTGGTAAATAACACTATCATCACAATTAGGTTATTAATTCACTTTTTTTTCAGTGGCATCACTTAGGTTTGGTTGTTTGACCAGAAGCAGTAGTAAAAGTTATGAAAATAATGTAGATTTTTGCGAAAACGGATTGTTTGATTGGTAAAAAGTGCAAAAAATCCATACCTTTCTCTGAACTTTCACTATTTTTACAGATCAAAAAAAATGATTGAAGTAAAAATTTTAAACTTGTATATTATTGAAAGATATTTTTATTTCATTGTAGATGACAATACATACACAAAAATAATCCTACAAAATGAGTGAAAATTGCAATTATCACCAACATACAAAATCTTTAATAATCGAAACACATAAAAAGATAATAGTTTTGTAAAATAGCGATACAATTTGTTGAGAAAAGAAATAATGGCAAATATCAAATTAAAGTTGTTGACAGCCGGATGCCAGAGAGCCAAATATCTTCTCATAGAAAGAAAAACATTTAAAAAAATATTTTAATGCCGTAAATTATTTGAGAGTTAATAAAAGTCCACAATGGAAAAAACAAAACCATAATAACTTGAAAATTGAATTTAACATGTCGTATTTGGCGAATTAAAAGATTTTGTATACTGATAATGAATATAATGCAGGTACTTATATTATATATGTTACAGTGTTTTAATGGGTAAAAAAGCAGGAATGGATGGATGAATACATTTCAACTAATTAACTCTAATTCTCTCAAAAAGTTAAAATATATTCATACCAGAATGGAGAGATGGACATGTCAGCACTTATTTCATAAAATGGATTTAAGTCCGGAACGACTTAATTTCAATTTATAAAATATGGCCATATAGAAGGTTACTTTACTAAATTAATAAGATTAAATTTAATATGCCAAAGACAAATTTTCATTAACCTTATAACAAATTATAAATATTTTACATCCAAAATGTTTTTGACATATTAAAAAGAGCATAATTTATCCTATGGGGACACTTGTGGAGTAAGAAATCTACTGAAAATTTATCATAAAGGCTAAAAGATAATAGAAAAAAAATGAAGCAATTATTTATTAAAATATGTATAAAAAAACATTCTTTAAAAAATCTAAAAAAATATTTTTGAAAGGGACCAATAATTCTAAATTTTATAACAACTAAACTTAAACATACTTTTAAAAAACATTTTGACAATATCTACATGTAGGTATACATAATAATAAATTATGTAATAAATCGGTCATTGCACAGTATTAAATAATGAATACTTGCAATTTCAATTTATAGAAAAAATCTGTTTGTATGTACTATTATATAGTATTATATACTGTGGTTGTAACTTTGGTACACAAATTTTTCAAATCGCAATAAATAACACAAACATCATTAATCACTTTTTGACAAAAACAATTTAAAATATTATTTTAAAAAAATCGCATTCATACATGTAAATACATTTGCATCCTATCAATCCTGCAAGTTCCTATAAATTTTTTGAAAAATCAGATTATATCCATTTTTTGTTTTGAAATCATCCAACAAAATCTTTTAAAAAGGGTCTTAGACATTGGTGTTAAGTTCATTCACTTATATGAAAAAAAATATTAAAATCTCAAGATATTTGAAATAATTTTTAATCTGCTGTTCCTGCAGCTTATTATGGTTGGTTTCCTTTTGTATTCTTGATTCGGAGCATCATTCTAACAAAAAAGTATTTTATTGGCCTATTATGTAAAAGTACCATAGTCTAAAAGAATAAAGTATCATATGGAAATCTAATGAAATCATTACACAAGGGGCACATAGAGTTTGGTAATGAAAAACAAAAATAATAAAAATATTTTTAAATGTGGAAAAGTTGACAAAATCAATCATAAATACTCTACGTTAAAAAATTCCAAAATGGTTTAATTTAATTCAAATAAAAAACCTGCTTGACTTTTCCACACCGTTATACATTCTCTTACCTTCGTGGAACCAAAATTGTTCCAAATTCAAACCTTCAGTTCCATGAATTTCCCTCCATCTGTAGAAAGTTGCCAGTCTTCAATCAATGATTACAGCTAGGGGCCAATACCTAAGGGGTTGGTTGTGTGGATGTGGTTTTATAGGGAATGCTTATTTGGAGTGAATATTAATTTATCAAAATGTAAAATTATTATTGTTATTGTTTAGTTTAAAAAATATGTAAATATTATGTATTTAAATATTTTTACGAAATAAATTAGCCTTTCTAAGGTTTGAAATAAATGTTATTTTTATGAGCCCGTGATTGATTATATTTTATGTTTTGCTCTATTTCTTAATTTTTTGTAAGATATTTAAAACTATATTTCCCACTTTTAAAAGTTGCGGAAATTTTCTTCTGTTGGCAACCTTGCTATACAGTAGCCGGCAAACATCTTGAAATTCTGCGGCATAGTGGGGGGACGTTTGCGCATCTACCTTTCTACCAACGAGACCCAAATTTCGTCTTCTGCGCATCCCTCACTTAGCCAAAGAATTTCATGAAGTTTGCCGGCAACTGTACCAATTTTACACAAATATTGATTCCGCCTTCTATAAATAATTTATAAAAAAACTGCTTCATCAAAGAAATCAGTGATTTATTTCTTTTAATTTTTATCTTTTCTTCGATACCACAATTACTTTTACCTAAAAATTTTGCTTGTACCTGGCTGTGTCAAGTGAACGGTTTCAGCTCCCCCCTGTTGTCCAGCCACCTGTTCTAGGTCAATCCCAAACTCCTTACAGATAGGTGCACAAAGCGAACAAACTAGTGCCTCAAGGAAACCTCTTTCCTGCTGAGGAGGCGCACCGTTTTGTTGAACAGGTGCCGTATGTCCTCCTCCACCTCCCCCCTGACCCAATTCTTTAATTTTTGGAATTTTTAAAATCATGCATTTTTAATTTGGTTAAAATGGTTTTATTATTTTTTAATTTTGTAAACATTTTTAGGCGCATAAAAAGTTTTTAAGTTTTTTTTTATCAGGCAATTAATTAAATAATTTTATTTCATGATTATTTAAGGTGTATTCCACATATGGTCGGTATTTTTTAATAAAAATGATTTCAGCCAAGTATTTATTGGAAATATTTTGAGTTAGGTAAATATGTTATGGATTGCATGTTACAGGGAGATTTTAGATAACAAAAGCAAGATATATTAATTAACATGAAATCAATGAAATATTCAAAGAATGGTAAAATATGAATTATAATGGAAAGGAAAGTGAGTTTTGAGGTTAGGATATTTTCGAGCACAAGGGACGAGGTATGGAAAGAAACAAAATACCCAGTATGAGTGAGAGAACACTAATTAAATCTTATCATGGTCACATTTATGGACATACTCAATATTGTAAACAGAATTAGTTTTTTTCTGTTTGAAAAATTCAATTTATGAAAATATTCTGTGAATGTAAAACAATAGTATATTTTCTTGTGTCGTTTTCATTTTAACAATTAAACAGAATACATAGTTCATCTCAAAATATGCTTAATTTTAAAATTTCACTCGTTTATAAAACCAGTCTCAATGGTAATTGTAATCTTGTAATCTTAACATGATGAAAGATTAGTTTGAATGCAAAAAATATATAGATATGTGATTAAGAAAAAGAAAAGAAGTAATTTTACAATATAATTAGATAACACATTTTTAAAGAACCATAAGCGTAACCATAATTTTGTATTTTCTATGAATAGATTTCTAACATAAGCTAAATGACCGAGGACCCAAACCATATTGACTATAATATCTAGATAAAGTAAAAGAAAATAAAAATTATTTGCAAAAATACAAACCAAAGTTTATTACCATGGAACGATGTTAAGAACACTAAAATCATTATAATGCGTCTTGTGTTACACAATGTTATTGAAAAATTTTAAAAATATGTAAAATAATGAGTAAGAAATATGCAATGATATACTGCATGAAGGATACTTAAATAATATTTTTCAGATAATTCAAGTATCAAAAATATTATTAAAACACTAAATGAGTAATGTGGTGGCGGGATATCAAATTCAAATCAAATGCTACGAGGATAAGAACGAGAAACAGAATTTGTTAATAGTAACAAATACTAATTTTAAAATTTGAATTTAAATGAGAAGTAAAACTTTCTGTGCTTAAAGAAATTTCTAAAATGTAATGGCAACAGTCGAGATAAAATAGTCTAATTTTTTTTCATAATATTAGGTGTACCCATAAAAGGATATTTTTTAACGACTAACTTTGCCATGCTTGCCGTCTCGATTGCTCAACTTTTGGTAGGAAACATTTTTTTTGTTCTCTCCGAACATATTCCACTCATAAAACTATACAATAAAGAGCATTCATAATGGAGGGATTTTTTTCTAAGAAAACTATTTCTACACACTTATGTTATGAGTTTTATCAAAAAAAATTGGCAACCACAGCAACCAGAAACCTTGTGCAGTTTATGGTGTCATATTGAATGTTTGTCAATGTAAAATAGTTTAAGAAATTTAAATCAATTGATTTTAGTAATAAAATCAAACATCAAAGTGTCATTAAGGATCAAATTACTGCAAAAATTGAGGTCAATCCAGAGATTCAAAAATTAGTTAACATGACTGGTTTTCAGTGCTCAAAGATCCATTGAAAAAATCGGGGACGTTCGGAAACACAATAAGGAACAAAATAGCACGCGTACGAACAAAAGTCTCGCGGCTTTAAATTAATTAAGAAGAAAAATTATGAATCACCCTCCATGTAGCCCCTATATACCATTATCTGATTATCATTTGATTGAATCTTTGTATCATTATTTAGATGTAGGAAAATTTAATAGCGTTAGTGAAATAAAAACGGCCCAACAGAGTATTTTGCGTCAAAGTCTATGAGTTTTCATAAAAGAGGAATCAAAATTGCTAGAAAGATGGAGGAAGGTCACATCCACTGACAGAAAATAAATATCAGTGTAGAGTTGTTAAAATAAATTTGTTTTTGAATAATTTCTCCTTCATTTAAAAAAATATCCTTTTTTGGGTACACCTAATACCAAAAAATACTTGTAAACATTATTTTATGTTGCAAATAATTAACCTATTGTAAAATACGTATTTATGTATCGACGGTCTCTACGTGTATTGTCGAATCTGTAAAATATTGATTTTCGTTTTACTATCTTTAACTCTCAAATTTACTCTATATTTTCAAATAGTGTTAAAAAAAGTTGAATTTTTATTTCAAAACAAGTAAGTATAAAGGAAAATTATTTTTTTTTAACATTATTCAAAAATATAGAGTAGATTGAATAGTAAAATAAAAATTAATATTTTGCAGATTCAAGAGTATACATAAAGACTGTCGATATATATGTTCAACTTAAATAATATATAAAAACTTTGATGTGCGTAAAGAAGAGAGAGTAGCGACTTAAAAACACTTCGTTATCGAACATTTTAAAATTCATAATTGATGGATAATGTATATTTTTGACATTTTGGATATAATCTGATTTATCGGAAAAAAAAAATATTTTGACAGATTCGAAAATTTAACATTCATTCATTGTTCCTCTTAATCAACATACATTTTTACACACATTCATTTAAAAACATCATTCGTCAAACAATATAAAAATTATTATGTATACTAATAAAAATGACAACAAAAATGTTAGTGGTGTGTTAAAAATGAATATACAGTTGCATCTTAACAGAGTAACACAAAACAGAGGCTAAATAAAATAAGAAAGATACAGAAAAACAAAGAGATTTCACACACATGGCAATACCAGAAACAATATATTACAATAATATGGCTGGTTATGAACTTTGTTAGCCGCCAATTTAAATATGGTTTGGATTCCGTACGGTCATATAACTTCAATCAGAATTTTTATCTATTTATAATTTAAAAATAAAACAAATTACCACAAAAGTCTCGATTTTCATGGGAAAATATCAACACATCTGTAATGGCAACATTACAGTTTATTGTTAAAACTGTTTTCTTTTTTAAAAAGTCCATTTCAAATCAAGATTTTTGTACTATGGTAAATAAAAACAACTAATTAAAAAATCTCTTAAATATTTAAATGATAAAGGTTCAAAAAATATCACATCTTGCAAACAACATTGCCAAAGGCTTAAAAAATTAAAAGCAATAAAAATTAAAGGCAATTAAGGCAAATCAATACGAAAAAATATTTAACGCATTCTGGTTTAGAGAGATAAATTTTAATGTGGAATTATTTAATTATTTTTGTTACCAGTAATCAGAATATCATTTTTCTGGAAGTTAAATGATGAATAAAAATGTTTTCTGTTAATACATAACTAGCTGAAACCTGTCAAAAATTACGGAACACTGATAATATTGAAATCTAAAGATAAACTTCTTTAGTCGACACCGCCTAATTATCATTTCAGTCGCGAAATTGCTATCAGCTCCTATTATTTGAATAATTTTTAATTTCATCTCCAAACTAAGCACTTTCCTATGTTTCTTTTTAAAATTTTCGCCATCACTACTTGTCTTTTTTGTCATTGTTACGGGCACACAAATATTAAATGCATTATGTAATTTTTATTAAAAGCTTGCAACAAAATGTTGTGCCGACTATGTAAATTAATTATAGCATACACAATCATATCTCATATTACGAGGGAATTACCGACTTCCAAATGAACCCTTAGAAGTATCAATACGGTCATTGGTGGGGGGAGACACCCAATATCGCATTTTAACAAAGCACCTATGAAATTCTAAAATAACATGGACCTTCATTTTAATAAATCCAAGATCATTGACCCTGGATTAAACAGGGTTTACCTGTATTTTATTGATTTTATTTTAGTTAATCTCCCCCATTATCAAGACATCATGAATTGATAGTTTCAATATATTAACTATAAAATTTATATTTCTATCGGAAAAACATTTATATGTACATAATAAGTTTGAATACTATAATACTCAAATAAATATGCACTTTCTTTCAAATGAAATATTAGGTCCTTACATATGAAATTGGCGTTTAGTATGGGAGGAACATAAAGCCGATTTTTTTTTATTATAATATATTTATTTAATCAAAGTATGTACCATTGCTATCTATGCACTTTTGCCATCTCATAGGTAGTTCATCGATCCCTTTACTAAAAAAACCATTCGGACGGGAATCAATAAAATCTTTGAAGGCGGTTTGGACTGCCCCATCGGAGTTGAATTTTTTCCTTTGCAAGAAGTTATCCAAATTTCGAAAAAAATGGTAATCTGTTGGGGCAAGGTCCGGAGAGTACGGTGGATGTCTTAGACATTCCAATTGAAGCTCCTCTAATTTGGTAGCCGTCTGTTGTGCAGTGTGTGGTCTAGCGTTATCATGAAGCAGCAGTGGCCTAGAGCGATTAACCAGCCTCGGTTGTTTAGCAGCTAGCTTTTCCATCATGGTTTGCAGTTGCTGACAATAGACATCTGCCGTAATCGTCTGGCCAGATTTAAGAAAGCTGTAGTGAACGACACCAGCACTAGTCCACCAAACGCTCACAAGTAACTTTTTTGGAGTCAATTTTCGCTTGGGGCATGGTTTGGCTGGTTCGGCAGGGTTCAGCCATTGCGATGAGCGCTTCCGATTATCGTACAGGATCCACTTTTCATCACAGGTAATGATTCGATTTAAAATCCCTTCATTATTGTGCCGGTTGAGTAATGCAACGCAGCAGTCAACGCGCGTTTGTTGATTTGCTTCACTCAATTCGTGAGGTACCCACCTTTCAAGCTTTTTCACCTTACCAATTTGCTTCAAGTGGATTAAAACAGTTTTATCACTAACACCGCAGCCTGCAGCTAACTCGGATGTGGTTTGCGATGGATCCGCTTCCACAATAGCCTTCAATTCTTCATTATCAACTTTGGTCTCCGGCCGTCCACGGGGCTTGTTCTGCAGGTCGAAATTTCCAGAACGAAAACGTTGGAACCAAAAACGCACTGTGTTTTCTTTTGCGGCACCGTCGCCATACACATCATTAATCCTTCGAGCCGTTTCTGCAGCACTGGTGCCACGGTGGAACTCGTACTCGTAAATAACGCGATATTTCAAGTTTTTCATTTTGTAAACTGAGTGACGCAAAGAAAAAAACAATTGAGAAAAAAACAAATGAATTATAATTTTCAAAACACAAATACATGAGTAAATAGCTGTATAAATTTGGATTTGGAATTCCTAACCAAAGAGAAGATATTTGAGATCAAATTTGCCAGTACTGCAAAACGTCAATTTCATATGTAAGGACCTAATATTAGGTGACGACCTAAGGTGGTAAAATGATATAAAAAGGCTACCTTTCTCGGAACAGGTATTTCTATATATCTAGTGAGGTAGGTAGTGGTCGAGAGGCTTGCTACACATGTATTCAGTCGTATTACGAACTAAAAAATATTGCTATTTCTGTATCTTCTGTATCCTATATTTATATGTATTATGTGAGTATGTATCAAGCAGTTAAATGTCTTTTGTCCAATGAACACTGATTTACAAGTGCTGAAATTTAAATTTAAAATCAAATTCTACAGAAGCTTTTACAATCTCTCAGTGTGAAAAGTTCAGCAGGTATATATTGAAGATTTAAAACAAAGTGTGCACAATAAATAACACAAACAGTAATAAATAAAGAAAACAACAGTGATTGAAGCTTAGGACAACTGACGGATAATCATAACCATATACGGTATAAGACACAGAAAGCCAAAACAAATAAATACTACTACCAATATATCAAAGAGCACAAATACACATAAAGACAAAACTACCAATTTAAGTGGCATATTTTTCATCAAAATTATGAATGTTTTATTTATTTATAAAATTATGGAGCTAAGAACCGAGAATTAATGCACATTCAAAAACAGACAGATATTTGTGCTCTTAGCAATTGTTGACTAGGCACCAAAATATAATCTCAGACATTCGTAGTGAGTCAGAGTTATATGAGCTGATTTTTCTTTAAATATTATCACAGCAGAATAACCATGTGAGTTAATTTTTAGGTTATTCTATATAACTATTTAATTTATACTGCTTTGTATCTCTTGAGTAAAATTTCAGATCAAAATTAAGGGTTTATCCCTAGTATCTGCAGTGGCTAATGCAATGCATGATTTAATGTAACACAAAGCCACCACAGAGAGGATACATAATCACCCAGCTATAGGATTCAAAATGTCGGTCGACATGAAGGTTGAAGATACAAATCAGAATAACAAAAAAAACAGAATATAATTTTCTTTGATTGATTGATTGAAAATGAGATTACTAAATATTTTTTAAGTAATGATATAGATAGATTAATTTAAGTAAATAATTCAAAGATGATTTATGTAATCACAGTTATGAATTATGTGTATTGTAATTATTACTAGCGCTACCGGCATCAAAAGCTTTTTCATTCCCTTAATCAAATACAAATGTCACTAATGAGGTATGTATATTTTTGATTGGAATTTAAAGCAATATCCTTTATATGTGTATATTACAACACAACAGTATTGCATTGTTGAAAAATTTGGACAAACTCAAAATATTCTGTTACGAATTATGATCACAATTGTGAAATCAAATAATGGCACTCTAGTAATCAATAAATAGGTACCATTATCCAAGAATTCAAAATGCCAGTTTTCATGATAAAATAATACATTTTAGCTCAACAAAAAGCATTGTATCGCAATTATTCAGTCTTCTACCCTTACCTGAGCATGGTGTGACGGTGACTTAGTAAGCAAGTTAGTAAGACTATAAATATATAAATCATATTTTAGGCTAAAAATACCTTTGCAGTTAAAGCTCAACAATTTGGAATAGGAAAATAATGCTTAAAAATGTCCCGTGAAAAATCTTGGTTTGACGCTCTCTGTCCAAAACCTTGAATAACATGAGTCGAATGACAACACATATTTATCTTAATATTTATGTGTTGAGCGCTCAAGGATGTAAATATAGTAGCAGAATTGACACTATATTTTTCAAGAATGATTTTTCTATTCCGAAATAGATATTATAATCATCGTAATTGCATACCACAAATAGCAATAAGGAAAGTTACTGACCATTCCTCATGGCATAGTCCAAAATCTCTTTCAGTTCCAGCCAGTCCACCTCTTCGTCATCGCCGGCCAGCTTGAGGAAGAACTGCCTCACGGGGTCTTCTGGAGTTGATGGAGTTTCCGGAATTATGTCATGTACCTGAGATCATAAAATGTTGATTATTTTGATAGTGTTTACCAAATGTTTCGTAATTTAGAAATGTTGATGTATAAAGAAAATATTTCCAATATTCTTTCATCCTCAATCATGGCATACTGATCTATTTAAAAGGTGGAATTATCTTCAACTGGAATGATTTACATTTGGTTGGCACAGGAAGAAGCCTAGTTGAACGTTTTAGCTTTAAAACATTCGGGAAAAGAGTAAAGAAACCTGGTAGCCTGAATGTCATGGACATAAACAGTAAGCTGGAGGAACGCCAGGTGAGATGGTACGGGCACATAAGACGGAGACCACTAGACCACACGGTGAAGCAGGCAATATCTATGAAGCTTCATCGACCGTCATCCAGAGGACCAAAGAACCGAGACCAAAGAAGTCCTGGATGACTCAATGCTCCACAATCTTACAGAGAAACGGCCTGGATGAAGGCGATTCCCAGAATCGAATACACCCTGAGAACGAGAAGAGCCGACCCCAACAGCCTACCTAGGCAATGAGTTGGGACAATGCAAGGAAGAAGAATAAAGAAGGAAAAGAGTAAAGAAGTAAATGAATTACAAGTTCATCTTCAGTCATGTTTGTGAAACTGTAATTTAATTTGTTGATAATATCCATGTAAAAAAGTTCCTGACTACTCACCCTGTCGTCAACTTCGCCTATGCCAATTTCCTCATCATTCTCCCTAGAAAAATAAACAGAATTAAAACACCAATCAAAATTAGCATTGCCATTCATGAAAAAAAGAGGATAATTTTAAAACCTATGTTAAAAAATAAAATAAATTATACTCACGTGAAAGTGCAGCTCGTTTCAGTGAACACTCGGAGAAGGAATTCACCTTCATCATTGGGCTCAAAAGTACTTGGGACGATGCAGTATGTACCGGGAGGCAGTTTGAATCTGTTTGTATTAAAATAATATAAAAAATGTTAACATTTAAAGTATAAACATACAGTAATTGGGCTCATGGCCTATTGTAGTGTTAAAATAAAATAAAAATTATGATCATTTTGGTTTTCAATTTTCATTCAAAATATTCTGGATAAAATTTAAAAGAAAAAAATTTCACAGTGAAGCAAACAAAACAAATGGAATAAATGTAATGCGAATAATATTTAAATCATCTTTGATCTTCGAAACTGTGACTTCAGTGTGAACTTTTTTTTTTGTATTTATAGAAAACTGCTACGAGTTATTCAGTGGAAAATGCAAGCATCAAAAGAGTGTTTACTTTGCTGCCTAAGCAATTTATTTTTTAACTTCAAACATGCACATATAAACACAAATTATTTAAAAAATCAAATGATAAACTCAATAAAAACTTAAATTTTTTAAATGATTGTAGATCATTTAACATTTCATTATTATTTCTATACAGTATGGTAATTAATCCATTATGTAGAAGTAACTGCAATTAATGATATAAAAAGTATTTTTTATTAAATGCCTTGCAATTACATATAAACAAATCCATTTATGATAGAGTGAGGAATGGACAAATTAGGAAAGAATGTTAAGATCAAGCATAGTGAGTAGAATTAAAAAAGGGCCACTCATGTGGTTTAGACATGTTGAGAGAATGAATGAGAAAAAAATGATAAGGATATATGACGCAAGCGTTGAGAGTGTCAGAAAAAGAGGGCAGCCGCAGAAGACTTGGCATGACCAGTGTTGAGGATGTGCACAACACTTGGCGACAGTAGAAACAAACGAAAGGAATTCTAGAAAGGAGTATGCCTGATTTACCTCCGACTTCCTTGTTCCTTACTTTGTTTGTTGTTTACTTCCAACTTCCTCATTCGCGCTTCCGGGCTGATTCTCTCGAGGAACGTCTCTTCCAACATTGTAGTTAGTTTTAACACTTTTATTTTACATCTAGTTCACTACTAAGATACAAGGAATAAGTGATTTTTTCCTGTTAGCAATTTGTGTCAATCGAAAAACGTAGGTTCTCTAATGGCTACGAGCCAAAAATACAACTGGGGCAATACTTGTTGTGCACGAATGCGCCTGCGGGTCGGTATATAAACGGGATATATTGGGATGGAAAAGGAATGTAAGTACCTAATCGGGACAAGGAAAAAAATGCCATGGGCCAACACTAGGTTAACCAGAACCTGAAGATGGTCCTGTTAGGAGCCTTAACAATCGGTGAGCTTGTATGTGAAGATGCATGAATGTGAATAAAGCGAGTGGTACGTTAGGACAGAAGAGTGTGGCTCTCCATCAGCATGTTGGTAACATTAAAATTATTTATTAAGTCAATAATAGACTCTTCATTCATGACCGAATCTCCGTTTCGTTATTGACTTTCTTCTAGCAATAAAGATCTATTGAATATCAAATGCAAAGAACAATTTGTGATGAATAAGCAGCAAGTCCCGATATAGGTAAAGTTAAAGTGTAAAATTTGACCAAACAAACACGCCAACTACTACGTTTGGCCACTTCTGAATTAACATTGTTAAAAGTCATGTATGCGCTCTCCCTTACCTGCAGCTGACTTCACGAAGATTGATGAAGGACGGACTTCTTGCAACCGACGCATTGTACTTGAAGAAGTCGAGTTGCAGAGGCCGCTGGCCTGAATTGGGCTGCTTGTAGAGTGCAAAGCCTATGGTCAGGCAGTCCAAGCCAGCCGAGCGCTGGGAACGACGGTTCTTCTGCATCAGGGCTACAATGACCTGAAAGAAATAGTACATTCAAGACCAGACGTACTTCTCTCCTCAATCTCTTTGAAAAATAATAAAAAATAAAATTAAAATATATTTTTTTTATATTTCAACGTTAGTCAGATGTAAATGAAAAATAAAATTAAAATATTTTTTTTTATATTTCAACGTTAGTCAGACGTAAATGAAAATATAGTCATTTTCGAGTTTGTTGCAAGTTTTACAAAAGTTAATACATAAATCAAAATAAAAATCCTAGTACAAAAAGCTTATTTAATTTTTAATTTTATTTTTTTAATTTTATTTAATATAAGGTACAAATACAAATCATACATTACATATTAAAGGTATTTAATACTTTGTAGTCATGTAGAACTCATCAGTGAAGAGAGGCTCTTGAGTATGATGAGGGAGCCTCAGTTCTGTATTTTTTATTTATTTTTTTTATCTATGCATTTAAATTGGATTTTAGGAAAGTTTAAATTGTTTAAATTTGTTCTGAAAGGCTGTTGATGAGGCTTCTACTACAATAATCTACCTATCTCGATAGGTAGATTATTGTAGTAGTTAATAAATTGTAAAAATATATTTAGTAAAATTGTACTGATTTGAGCCATTGAGTATGAAGATAAATATAATATGAATGTCAATATATTCTCTAAGGTCATTCCTACATTTTAAATATTAGATTACTATCATATATACTAACCACAAGTGTCAATCTGAAGTTATTGCTAGTTAAAAATCAGCTTATTGCTGACTTATAACTGTTTTCTTTGATTTGCCAAAAAAATGTTCTTGGAGTTAGGTAGTTTTGATTTTCAACTACTCTTTATGATGCAAGGGATTCAGAATTATGTATTTTGAAGTACAAATTGATTCATGAATGATGGATGAATGAAAATTTGTATAAAAATATTGAAATACATAGTAACTTGAGGTGTGCGATTTTAAGAAAATTTAAGATTATACAGTATTAAATTGATAATTTGGGTCATCCATTAACAAAAATACTATTTTTTAAAATATTTTTGATGTATATAGTTTTATCTCCATGTTTGGATACATTATTATAATTATTAATTAAAAAAAAACATTGAAAGCAATGTCATTTTTAATTAAAAATACATCAAGAATGAACAAATATCACAAACTAAATTATTTATGACCTTATGAAATAATAGAAAAGCCCATAAAGAGTGGTTTAAATACCCGGCGAATATTCAAAAAAATATTCAATAAATATTTTTAAAAAATGGTAACAAAAATCATTTTTTATAATCCATTTTACATATTCAAGTAGGTACTTACAGTACACATGTTTTGTTCATCATCTTCGTCAGGGTCAGTGAGTGTCAACGTATACTGAGGATTCTTCCAGAATGTATCCAAATAATTCCTGCATCCTCCGGCCGTTACGCCTGTATGAAAAAAAGTTACAGTCAAATGCATTATCATTTTTAATCACATGCTTTTATTTGCTTCAGTGTTTGCTTGATGTTTGTCTTCAAATTTAATAAGTAAAATATCAACGGTCCCTACGTACTTACTATACTGTCGAATTTGCAAAAATTGTTTTTTAACCTCTCTGGGGCCCATAAAATTACCAAATTTTTTGTAATTTTTATTTTTATAAAAAAAACATGAAAACATGCGAACATTAAAAAAAACACACACATTCATATTATTTTATCATAAGTGTTGAAATGCAATGATTTTTTTATCATTTAAGTAAAAAAAATATTATTTTTTTGAATTCCGATAATGTTGCCAGCGCAACATTTTCCGAAATACAATTATTATTTTTTATTTGTTTATTAGAGACAACACTACTATTATTATTTGAAGCCTACCTAATAATCTTCTTCTGTGTGGTATATTTTGTTGCATGGCACGGCACACGACGGAACATCGCACTCATAACACATAAATATGATATACTTTCACACACACACATATTTCAAATAAGCGCAACAAAATTGCGTGTATTTTTGTTAATAAATTACTGTTAGTATTCAATTGAATCATAAACCAACAAAAACTGACAAATATAGCAAAACATATAGTATATATTTGTGTATACGTGTACAAATAAATCGAAAATCGAAAAAAATAAATCGTATTTCCCGCGCACTTTGTGCGTGACCTTGAATCACGGAATATTTGAATTTCGATTGCGCAACATGCATTCGGGGCAGTTTGGGGCGACATCTACAACTTTTCTATACGATTTTGACAGCAGAAAAACTTATGTTTTGATTTTGACAGCAGAAAAACTTATGTTTTGATTGTTGATTTAAAATATAATCGGTGATGTTTTTGAGTTGAAAATGGAACGACAGGTCACTGGGAAAAAATTTCATTTTTGAAATTCGATATGTGGCCGCCGAGAAATAATTAATTACATTCCGAACGCACATGTGCGGCCTGGTTGGGGCTCAGTAAACCATCAGACTTACTCTATATTCTCGAATAATATATAAAAAAAAAATTCCTTTAATGTTTGCTTTTTTAAAACAAAAATTCAAATTTCTTTTATCGTTGACCAAAAATATAGAGCAAATTGAATGGTTGAAGATATAAAATGTAAAAAGAATTTTTGCAGATTCGACAGTATATATATATGACAGGGACCGTCAATACAATCATTAAAATAATATTGATTCATTACTTATTACTGCGCTAGTCAACAAGAAAAATTTAAAGATGGTGGATAATTTACAGATAAAGTCCCTTACCTCTGACCCATTCCCCCTCAAACACGCTCATTTCCCATTTCTTTTTGCAGCCTTCGGGTGCCTCATCGGGGTCCAGGGAATCGGGGTTCAAATTGCAGATCTCCAATCTAAAAAAGAATATCACAATAAATTTAAACTAACACTGAACAAATGAAGTCTGATTAAATGATAAAATATTCAAGCAGCAGAGACTCTCTAAAGAATGAATCCTTGAATATATTTTTTCTTTCTACATGGCATAATTTTATTTCCATTAATATTTTTTTTAATTGAGGAAGAGCTAAAAATCTACCTTGTAAAGTGAGAAAGGAAATCCCTGTAAGACATCCAGAATTCACCGTCATCGTCAAAGGTCAGACCAATTTCTTCTTTGTCATCCTCTGTTATGTAACGCCACTCGGGTGATCTGAAAAATTAATTATGTAATATCATTGATTGAGAGTCCTTACAAAGCATATTTTTAAAATATTTACATTTTATTTGAGCAGCTTGTTGGTGTAGTGGTCATGACGCTCGCCTAGTGATCTGGTGGTCAATGATTTGAGCCCCATTCCAGGACACTAGCAAGTTAGGCCTATTTTCATAACACAGGCTTTTGGCTTAGTTTGAGAATAGTAAGAATATTGATGCGACACATATTTCGTGTTCACATCTCTATTTAAAAAAAAAAATTGGTGTAGAACTGCCCGAAATGGAAAAAATCAACACAGAATAAGAAGACAGCTGTACATTTATCTTTATTTTTCTAATTAAAAAGTTTTCTTAAAGCCATTGATATTTGTATACATCAGTGATATAATTAGATATAAGTCTTTGGTCAATTACAAGAAAGAATAAGTGTGGCGCTCTTGTTCATCTCTGCAAAACATTAAAATGTATGGAGTTTGGAATTTCAGGAAAGAAAAATCTGAAGAAGTTTTCAAATTAACACGATTTTATATGAAAGAAAATGTATGAAAATTTACAATATAAAATTATATAGGGCAATTATTTTTTCATCTTTGGACTATACATTATTATAAAAGATCAAAACATCCATTGCATTGAATACTCACTTATCACTCCACGCACCGTTCCACTCGGCCTCATTACCCCAAGGGTTCCTAAGCCGAAGCAGCGGAATCTTGCCTTGCCTGCCAGGAGTCTCTATGTCCACATAGCACACGCGCGTGATGCTGTACGCGTGGCCTCTGATAAGGCCTTGAGGTGTCTCTGCCTCCAGCACACTCGGGTCAGGCTGTAAAAATAATATTAATTTTTAAAGAAAGACATTTTTTTCTCGGAGTTTTCAGAATATAGCTTCTTCACCACTAATTTATTTTTTAACATACAGATTGACCAATTAACAGGGTCATGTTAAAGTACAATGCAAAAATAGGGAATTTAAAAAAATAACACGTTACAGAATACTTTTTATGATAATACATTAAAAATAATTCAAAATTATTTAAACCCATAACTTTTTATTTTACTGTAGGTAAACCTAAAAATTTTGATTTACATTCAGTAAATTTCAATTATCTGGGGTCGCATTAACCGGATTGCAGATTAACCGGGGCAATAAAACAATCTGTTTTTCTTTATATTTCAAAATTTTTTCTAAATACGCAAATAAAATATTAAACTCGTGAAGTTATGAAATCGTGAATCACGAAATTTCGGGAATCCCAATCAATAGTGTGTTTATTTTCAACATGCACAAGCGAGGTCCCACGCTCCGCGAATTTATTTTTAATGTAAACACGTGTCTAAGTGGTGTATTTTGGACTAATTAAATTGTTTATTTCCTTACTTTATACACTCAATATTGTATTTTCGTGCCAAATAAATATGTATATTTTTTTATCATTTTAATAATTTCGAGTCGTGTGTAAATTTTTCTTCGGTGTTATAAAGTATATATGTGTGGCAAAAGCGAAATATTTTTTTATAGAATTGAGATTATCAGGAGATTTCGTTGATTAATCTAGGTGGTTAATAAAATTTTAAGGCATAGTATTCGAAAAATTTCTATAGAAGGTGCAAAAGCTGTGTACTTAAAATTTCATTTCCAACATTTTTAATTTTAGTGTTTGTTTTTATTTTCATATTTTATATGTCCAATGTTGTATTTTCGTATCATATAGCTGCGTTTGATATTTTTAGAATATGAGTCATGTATTTGATATTATTTTCCATTTTTTGCGGAGATTTTCCGTGTCATTTTTTTCCCTACCACCCCGAATAATCGAGAGTCTACTATGTATCTTATTTTTATGGAATTATTTGCTCTGTATCTTTCTAAGTAATTCTTCCCTTGTATACACATCTTATTATCCACTCTTCTCCTTCACATGAAACTCACAAAAGAAATTAAATTATTTATGATCAATGGTTTACCTCTATGCTGCAGCCCATGAGCGAGCTACGTTGGTATCCATGCATGAGAATGGTGTAGAGATTGGGCGGCACCTCAGTCATTTCGTACATTTCCGTGACTCCGCCCGTGAAGTCCTCCATGGCCTCACAAGTAGATCCCCCCTTGAGAGCCTCGTAGGAACCGTGCAATCTGAAAATATCAATTGATTTTTAATGACCATGCTGATACAGATATTTTAATATGAGCATTGTATAGCAAAACATTTAGCATATTGTTGTTTTAGGACATACACACATACATACAATGTTGTGTACGCCCATTTGCCGGGGTGTGCAATATATTAGTCGAATTTTTCATATTAGGCATTTGTTTTTACAACCGCCATTTCTATGTAATAATCGCCATTTCTATCTAACACCACTGACGTTGTTGTCCAGAAAAGTGATTTATAATTCAATGGAGAAGTTTTATAGTTCTGATAATATAATATGTTGTAACATTTTACTAAAATATAAACCAAAACTAATAATTTGGTGGAAAAAATTGTTCAAATCTGTCAATAAATAACAGAGATAAAATATTAAAGTTAGTGTATTTTAGCACGGAATGATTGTCTCCTGCGAACGAGCCCTCCACGAGCCGCGATGTACACCGGGTACAAAAGATGACATCATGCGACTCCACCGGACGAACAAAATTATTCATGAAAAATGCAAATTTAAAATTCTATAACTTTGTTAGTTTTTGAAATATCTTAATTTTACTTTCAGACTTTTGTTCAATTTTACTCAAATATTCATTTCCATTCATTAAAAAAAAAACTTCTCAAGTGCCATGATTATTTTTTAAACAGAGCTGTAGCAACATGAAGTTTGGAAATCGCTGGTATAAAAGGGTTAAAATAGAAAATTTTCAAAATAACATCAGGAACAAATAGTAACAAGTTTAGCTCCTAATGAACACATTCACAGATAATTAAAATACATGTAAGTCATGTGACTTGGGTATATACCCATAAACATCAATATCAATTCTAATTGACTGATATATGTATCTGTGATGAAGCTTAAACGTACCCGCTGTTACAGCCCTCAATCGATTTGTAAATTTAAATGAATAAGACTGTAAAATGTGCAAGATGCGTCATGCAATGCAAAGCTCGATAAATATTGCATAAACTATACAAAGGTTATTGAGTTTTGTTTCCAAGAAATCTATTCTTGTATGGATAGAGTGATATATAGTGATCATCACAATCAAGTTGTTTCTGCACTTAAAATCTGCTATCTGCCTGAATGAGATTAGATTTGCAATAATTAAATTTGACACATACATAAAAAATCCTGAAACCTACAATGAATGTGCTAGTTCCCTCAATTGATTTTGCACTGCAACAGTTCAAAAGAGATTAAAAATCAATGAACTCAGTAATTCACTTTCTGATATAAGATGTACTGGATGTAATGAATGGATTCTTTAATGAAAATACCTAATTAAATCTTAGCAATTTTTTTACAGGTGATATCTCCATCTCAGTCACACCATATTTCATTAACATGCTCTGGAACAGAGATTACGATTGTCTGTTCAAGTAAAAATTTACTATATAATGCTGTAATACTCACTTGGCGTATGCTTTCTCAAGCAAAGCACTCCAAAATTCATTGCTCTCGGAAGAGTGGAGGAAGACCAACTTTCCGCGGTGGGTTGGGAGACGGTCGTCAATAACGACATCCACCCAACGCCCGTACTGCCAGAACCTGGAGACAATTGTTTTAATATTAACTGTGGAAAAGGACAAAATAGAAAGAACATTCTGCTGGGTAGAAAATGACTGAACGAAAGAGACAGGAGAAATTAGTGATTTTAGGCAAAAAAATGGACACACACAGGTCCCTCACAAATGTCAGAGATGCATTTTTAAAACAATTGAATTACACAAATTAAAATGCATTTCCATAAAAAAATTATTGAAAAATTATATATAGATAGCGACACTACGTTTTCAATAAGTGATGTTAAAAATATACAACTCTCTTTGACCTCGAAAATTATAAAGTAAAATGGAATCTCAGTGAACAGAATATAATAATATAAATTAAACACAAATTCACTTGGTAAAAATCACTTTATTTTTGGTGTTACAAAGTAGTTTTGGAATTTTTTTCGTTTCACAGGAACCACTGTTCCTCTTCAGGATAAACTAAGAGAGATACAAAACATTATGAAACATGGGCAATTAAACATAATACCAATGTATACATAATTAACCATTTTTGTAATTGTAGTTAGTATCTATTATGGTTTACGCTGAAGAAGGAATGGTGGCTCTGAAACCAGTTGGTGATGCCAAAAATAAAGTGACTTCTTCAAATTTTTCAAATTCACTTTGTGGCACCATTTTAAAATAAAATAATTAAAGCTTTGTTTCAACCACAATTAAATGAGTAGATTAATTGTCCTGAAGAAGGGAGTATCGCTCCCGAAACATGTTGAATTTTTAAAACAAAATTTAATTGTGGTTAAAACAAAGTTTATATCAAATGAATTTGTGTTTAATTTAATTCATAATGAATAACTACAAAATGGTAGTCGATTACGACAGTGTAGAACATAATTATACTCTCTCTTCTCAGATTCCGAGCTTTTCTATACTAAGACATCTTCCTCATCTCTATCATTATGGGTAAAACCTTTGCATGCAATGTTGAGTGAAAATATTTTCACACCGTCAAGGCAAAAGGACCAATTATGGGTATAGTTATTAGTGTTTACAAAAGGTACTATATATTAAATATATAACCCACCTGAAATGGAATATTCCCGCATATTCCTCATCGAAGCTCTGGTCATCTGGCACTATCTGGAAGAACAATCTGGAAACACGAAAACATCATTAGGAAATGAATGCATGAAAAAGAATATGTACAAATATACTGTGTATAAATGTAAATTCACCAAGTCCACTATTATTCTAAGAAAAATAATTCTTAACCTTACTTAATTGCCCGATGACAAAAGTATACACCAAAAATATTGTTTCCGGTCTATGCATGTATTCAGTTACAGATAATAAAATATAGGTTATATATGGCCTTAGGGTGAATAAAAAACATTTCTACCACACACTAATTGAATAATAAGTTTAATGATTATATTTTGATATGTCATCTAATAATATTGTAATTTAGTTTAATAAGTTAAAGTTGTATTTAGCGATAAGATAAACTGTGATTGGTGTTCAAGTGTGATTTAATTGTTGGAGGTTTACGTACCAGTGTACCAGTAATTACAAAGAATTACAGCTATCAATAATCCTCACAATCAAACAACAATCGCACATTTCTCAATCAGTTCATTTTATCACTAGTTATGTAGTTCTTAAAGTGCCAAGGACATACTATAAGTTATATTTATTATTGTGCTGTAACATAAATAACATGTGTACGTAGAATCATATTTCTAAGTACAAAAAAATGAATAGAGAAAAGAAAATTCACTAATTCATAAATGCAGAAATTGTATTATAAACTTGTGTATTAAAAAAATTCGATGGAGTTATTTAGAAGAACTTTATAATATAAGCAAATAATCTCTTCATTCGATACCTCTTATAATAATAAATTTGTTTACAGTGCCGTTTAAGGAGCCATACCATCCTGAAGCATCAAAAAATATATTAAAATTCATTTTTTATGTAATTACTACACATACAAAATTTGTTTTACTATCATTGTTTATGGCATACATTGGTTATTATTTTTCGTTAAGAAATTGATTTGAAAAATTCAAAATGGTGGAGTTATACGCTGTCCCGCAAAGGTCCTTCTAGATGACACGCACATCTGGTGGAGATAATCAAGCCGCAAGAGTGAAATGAAAAAGTTATTTATTTTCTTATTAAATTATGCAATATCTATGATTTAGCATATCAAAAAAAAATTGTACAAATGAGAGCAGTTTGAAAATAATTTTCATTTTTTTCCTAAAAGAAATTAAGTTAAAAATTCATAACAAACAAATGTTACATTTTATCAAAAAAAAAAACATATGCAACACCATTGATAATGTTATTAGTAATATGTGTGCAAAATATTAATAAAATTTCGAGAAAAATGCAAAAGAATAATGAAATTTGTTTAAAATTCACCTACCATGCTAGCTACAAATTGTTACAATTCAGCTTATTTTTCGATAAGTGATAACCCAAATTATTCAAAAAACTATAAGACAAAGCAAAAAAAATTTCCTTGAAAATGTCAAAGTGGTGTAACACCTTAATGATGCAGATCATCCCAAGGGCACTAAACTGTATTGTCCCACTAAGCTAAAAGGCTAAGTGTGATGTGATCACACATCAGTCCTGATGATGGACCTTGCAATGGGATCCGAAACGTCGGCCAGAAAGGTCGTAATAACACGGCATAATACCCCAGAAGACATAAACCAGAAAATTAATGTTCATTTGAATGATAGAAATTTCTCCATTCACATTTCCTTATTTACCCAGTAATTTGTTACATGGAAATACTGGTTTTTAGCTTAGTGGAGTAGTGTATAATGTAACTTTTCACACAATAGTACTCACTTTCGATGCAATGTCAAGTTTGCCACCGCAGCCAACAACCAGCAGTCTCCGAGTTCACCCTGTTGGACATCAAAACGGCTGAAGCCTTCCACGAAAAGCTGTGGGTTGTCAGCAATTTCCTAAAACAACAAGAAATTCATTAACTGCGGAGTCCGTTATATATTAGCCTATATGACTTTGTCTATTTCAGTCTATAAAAAGGTCATTTTTAATTAAGTTAAATTATAAAGTCTCACAGAGACGAATCAATGAATATGAGAAACGTAGTGTGAACTTTTTATATGATGGCCGAGGGCTTACTACCTGTATGAGCTGGCTTGTTATCATACAGAATGCAAGGTTCATCAATTCCATCGTAAGAACATCCACACATTATAAAATTTTAAAAGTTCTATATATGAATATGTTCAAATCTAAGAATCTTTTGTTTACTTGAAAGGACTATGCTAGAGACATCTGCAGTATTTTCTCTTTTCGAAATGATGATTTAATTATTTTTAACATAAGTAAGAGGTAAATCGTCAACCTTAACCTTGACAATGAACAATGCAATATTCAAAATTTTGATATCAATTTAATTTTTAAAATTATAATAAATGAAAACATATTTTTTACAACTTTTTTATATGATATCACAAATAGACTCAATCAAATTAAGGTCCATATGGCTAGACAGAATTGTCGGAGAAGTGGGAGGGATACAGCTATCATTGGCGGAGAACTGAAGAGAGTTGCAAAGTTACAGGGAGGCCTTCACCCAGAATGAAAATGGCTGATGACAATGATGGTCACGAATGTTAAATATAGCGGAACTGATCATTCAAAATATCATCCGATATTTTGAAGTGTATTTTAGGTACCTAAATATTGTTGAATAATGTCGACGGTACCTATGTAAATAAAAAATCTAGAAAAAAGCAATTTTACACGAGAGCTATTTGAAGTATGGCCTTACATACAAAATGAGCGTATTGTATAGCGACAGTTTTTTACTATGAAGAATGTGGATTATTTTTGAATTTTTTATTGGAGAAAAGTATTATCTATGTATTTGTTACAAAAAAGTAAAAAATGCATCTTTGGTAAATATCCAAGTTAACATAGAGACCGTTGATGTTAAAGCTCATCTCAAAATTTCAATACTTCCTATAGGTGGGTACATAAAATTAAAAAAACTTTCATATAAAATGAGACATTTGTATAAAAAAAATTGTTTTAGGCCTCTGGGCTCTCTGCCAAATTATATTAAGGGCTGATTTACAAATTACGCCAAGGGATAAATTACACTAGGGGGAGGACAGTGTTAAGACGATAATTTATTACAATTGCTTATAGAGGGGAAGAAGAACAGACAGAATCTCCCACTCCCAATAATGAGAAAAGGATGGGAAATTATCACATCACATCCTCCTCGGACTCGGTGTCGCCTATGGGAGACAGTTGGAAAAAATCTCTCACATCAATCTTTGGCACTTTCCTTTTACAAATTAGTTAAGCTAACCATCAATACATATTACTAGTAGCGTGGTGAATCCCAAATTTGAAATATTTTAACAACTGTAAAAATGTTGTCATTAAAGATGAATTAACGGACCAATTATGATTATCCTTTGAGTCCAAGGAGGTTATGTAGTTCGTTCCTCAAATGTTAAGCACTTTTATAAAAAAACGTATTACTTTTCAAAATCCAGAAATTTAAGCAATATAAAATCAAAACTAAGGGGTCTATTTCCAAAAACTTTGAGGGAATTTTCTTAATTACATTTTGAATGGAAAATGTTATTTACACTTGGGTGAAGTATCAACAGTTAAGGAGATAAGCGACATCAAAGTTTGCATTATTTTTTCAATATTTCTGACCCGTCTGCATCGCGAAAGTAGCTTATATCAAATATTAAAAATTCTTTCGCTTTGACAAAAGTCGAATAAATTGATTAAAACTTTGCAGAAATTTGAACAAGATATTTTTTTTGCCAGAAGTTTTTGCTACACACATGTCTTGACATTCCTCTAGAAAATGTACGCGTACCTAAATAAAAAAATCCCATCTATATTGTGCTGGGATAATAATCACCAAATTATAACTAACTTATTATCCGTCAGCTCATACACAATATTTTAATCATCCCATTCAGAGTTTAAAGATTGACTCGTATGAGGTGAACTGATGGGAAAATACCACTCCTGTCCTGTTGATGAGATGTGAATATATTTCCTTTTGATACAGAAACGAACACAAACACATTGCATCAATAATATGTAACTGTTTTCAAAATGCAACAGACTTTAAAATCTTTGTTAAAAGGTTTTGTTTGCACTTTGGAAAATTTCATAAAATTTGTGACGTGTTTGAAAAGATTTTTCGCTATTTAAAAAAATGTATATAGGTACGTACTTCATTATTAAAAAAATAGTTTGAAATATTTACAATTGGATTAGCTATCAATAAAGGAGTTGGGAGACTACAAATGAAAAATTTAATTAAATTAATTAATAAATAAAAATAACTTGGTTAAACACCACTTATATTTCTTGTCGATTCTGACCAGGTTTCGCTTCTTATTACATTGTTTGATGTACTCACATGGGGCCGGAGCCATTCAAAGCGCCTATCAGGCCGCTGACTGAAGTACAGACTGGCGTCCACGGGCGGGAAATCGGGATCCTCAAACATGCGCCCCTCGGCAACGCACTGCGCCCGCAGTGAGGCGAAGTCCTGCACGTCTGTCTTGCCACCGCCATAGCCGGATGCTCGTTCACCCAACTGCAGAAGAAAAAATAAATAATACGTAAGAAAGAGATATTTGTTTTTGAAGTTATACTTCATTAACTTTCATTAACAGCGGGTTTCGAATGAAATTATAGGTTGCAAAAGATGCACACGCCTCATGCAACGAAATATTTTCACACAATAAAGTCACAACTCACCAATCAAAAGCTAAGATGACGGTTTTTCAAGTGATATTTAACCTAAAGAACTTCTTTTAAGTAACGACATCAAGTTGTTTGAAAATGGTGTTATGAAGATTGCATATGCGATGTTATTAACTAAATGCTATTATGAAAATTACATATGCTCTAAGCGCTAATATTGTTGTTTATTTTCTATTTGCTGATGTATTATTCATAATATAATTGTGATCAAATTCATAATGTGTTATTATGGTGATAGAATTATGCTTTCTGTTTAATTTTCTCTTTTTTATACAAGCAAAATGCAGTTCGGTACATGGGTACTGTATTTAAGATTTTTTTATCCATTGATGAAGAACTGTCATTGATGGAAATTCTATTTTGTGTTGAGAGTTGAGAGAGAACTGCATTCTGTGTATCCAGAGAAATACGAGATCTTGCATCTCATAATTAATGCAGGGAAAGATTGCCGGAAGTCGGGGCCCTGGAAGAAGGAGGACTTCATGGGTGAAAAACTTGAGGCAGTGGTTTGGCCAGTCTACTGTGGAGCTGTTTCGGGTCGCAGTAAACAAAGTCCGCATAGCCAACGTCCGGTAAACGGACAGGGCACAAGAAAAGAAGAAGAATACATAGGGCAAAGTATACAGCACGGAATGTGTTTTTTTACGTACGCCAAAGGAGTATAACTTCTAATGTTTCATAGGAAAATATTATAAATAATTTATAATTTCGGAGCACTGGTGGAAAATTATATAATTGTATTGTATAAATATATATAATCACGGGTGTTGAAGACACCAGTGATGGAGAGTGTTTGTGAAAGATCTGTTACGTATATAAAAGAAAGATCTTGTAACAAGGTTCAAAAATCTGAGAATATACGTAAGCTCTGCGAAAATTAATAAGGTATAAGTGGTATTCCAAGACAGAAAAATCTGCGGTGTTCTATTCTCTCCGCCTAACCTTTCGGAGAATTTTCTATTTTTATTTTATTTTTTTATTTATTCCTCATAATAACAATAAATGCACTAAACCATATTGAAAATTTTTTGTGCGAGTGCTCTCATATAACAAACATATTACATATTCATATTAAATTATGCTAAAAATATTTAATTTTCACAATAAAAAAGTATTTTTTCAATTCATTTTTATTTATTCAATTATTGATCATATTGGTAAATTATGTAGTTATAAAATCATTCCTTTTGCAATGGTACAGCTAACACAACATGGATTTTTTATAAACAAATTTAAATAACTGCGTACTATGAAATCCGAAAATGAATATAATTACTTAGAAGGTTTTAGGTGTGGTTTTATAAATTTGAACAATTACACCTAATATTCAAACTTATTAAAAACTGCTAAAAATTAATTAGCTAATAATTCCATGTGGTATATTTAATCATCACCTGGAGGAAAATAAAAATGCACATTAAGTATTAAGTACTGTTATAAAAATTGCATTGTAGCCCAATGGAGAATTAAACATGCAGACACTTCACATTATTTATAAGGAATTCGACCTCGTCAAGTCATCCCATGAGATCGTCAGTCGCACGAATGCGTACGCAAACACTTCACTTCAATTAGCATACAATTATGTTAATGCTTATTTGCATAAAATATTATACTACAGTTGTAACACGACGACAGCAATGAACAATTTTTAAATAAAGTTTCACATCAACCTGCATAAAAAAAATCGCATCAATGAAGAAGAAAAAAGTTTGTTACCGAACTAGAAAGATTGTTTTAAGAAGAGGAAGAAAAGGTTTGCTTCTTCTCTACATTTAGTATAACATATAGAGTGCTTCTTCTAGGTTAGTAAATGCAGACCAAATAAATTAATCAAATTTCTAACCAACCTAACCATTTTCCAACTTACAGAACCCAATTTCTCATTGTAAGTAAGAAATGTTATAAATTGATAAATTAATTATAAAAACACACAAATATGATCTTGTACAATTTTAATTATCATTAATAAAAAAAAAAGAATCATAATAATAATGATAAAAATATAAAAATATTATAAAAACACTAATAGAAACCTGTTTTTGAATTATTCAGTCCAACAACGAAGAACAGATGTGTTGTATGAATGGAGATAAAACATTAAGAAAAAATATTTTCAAATTTGTAGAAATAAATTAAAATGGAATCATCAAAATACATAATTATCTATGTAACAAAGTTCATCACTAACGCTACCAAGACGCTATATGGCACTGTTTTTACTTAATTCTTAATTAAAAGCCTAATTCGCGGCCGAAAAGACGACACTGTTTATACGCAAGCACAAACATTCTACGATTTCGCGATAATTTTATTTGTGGTGAAAGTTAAATTGTAATTGGCATTTTGTGAAAAACTGTAACAAATTAAGTAGAATTTCAACAAATAGAGATCATAGGTCATTTGTACAAACAAAAACGGTGACTTCATCCGTATTGTAATGTGTGTTAATGTCAAAAATAATTTGCCCACATTTTGCATTGATTTGGCAATATTTTTGTTGTTGTTGTGGCTAATTAATGTAGGTATAACTAATTACTAATTAACGTAAAACTGAAATTCAAACATAAAAAAAATCATTATTTTTGACGTTATAGCAAGAAAAATTTTCATCATTCAATTACGAAATAGTGTAATAATAAATTAAATAATCTAGAATATTCCACACAGGATTTCACTTTTTTTATTCGCTGCGCTTTACGGTTCACAGTACATCTGTCAAATTGCGCCCCGACCGGGTCATAGTTCACTTTGTCTCTTCGCGCCGTTCGCTTTCTACTGTTGCTAGCAGATGTCAAACAATGACTCACTACTCGCGTCCGATGCTACGCAATTTAAATATTTTCTTTCGAATCTTCTAGTATATTCCCGTGCGTTCGGTCGGTTTCTAGGTGTTTCCAATTTACCGTAAAACGATTCAAACCATTCGGAAATCCTCGATTACGTTCGATTCGAGAATCTCGCGACAATATTCGCTTTAATACAAGTAAAATAAAATGATAAAAAATTTCCAAAAATTGATAATAGATTTTTTTTACAAAGTTTTTATCATTTTATTATTTGAGTTGAATTGAAGCGAACGAATTTTTCATAATCTATATAAGTTACTGTAATGATTGTTCAAATTTTTGCAAAAAAAACTTTGATACTGCAAATCTCCATAATTATTGAAACTAGGCGACGGTTGCTTGAACCTTGAATCTTCAACTCATTATCAAAGCAAGAATCCACCTGTAAAGTTTTTGCTACTAGCTATGAAGCACCCTGTATAGATTAATATATTTAAGTTCTTCACATTTTAATATATTGACGAATTTGTAAAAAGGTTCACGACCCCTTACGACCGACACACACACACACACACACATATACAAACTTCCCAACATACCGGCGCGCCCTTCCAGTCCTGCCCATATTTCACAACCACCAGAGGGACCTTAATTTTTTTAAAGGGCGTAAAAAATACAAACAAGATAAAAATGATAATGGATTCATTGAGCCGCGGCACACGACATTTCAGGGAGTCTACGACGACTGTGAAAGGGTTCACTCCTGAAAGCGTAGAAGTATGAAAAAAACGTAATAATACTTATACACGAAAACTCCATAGTACAAAAAAAATTAGTAAAGGGTGTTTTTTTCAGAGGCGGAGAACTTTAAATTGAAATAAAACACAAAAAAATATTTTTAATATCCATGAAATTGGATTTATTTGATAGATATTTTTATGGCATTAATATCTGAATATGATTTCGGGTATGCGGCCGCCGTGGGTGGTGCGGACATGGCGTTATCTGGAGGTCCAATTTTCACTCACTCTTCGCGCTAAATCAGGCCGTATTTCGGCAACAATGCGTCGAATGTCGGCTTCCAAGTGCTCAATTGTATCTGGGCTATTGGCGTAGACGTGCAACTTCACATATCTCCAAAGAAAATAATCTAATGGCGTCAAATCGCACGAACCAAAAGTGTGCTTCGTCACTGAACATAATTAGATTGTGAAAATTGGACCTCCAGATTACGCCATGTGCGCGCCAGCCACGACGACCACATGTTTGAAATCATATTCAAATCATCACAAGGTTGTGTCGCACATATAATATGTATTGTGCTGACCCTAACTTTGATGCTGATATTCTTGCGGATACCTTATCATCGTTCAAAAACTCACTCATACACAACATCTACTTTCTAAACGATGACCTGAACCTATAGATCCATTATTTATTAAATACTAATCGCACTACATTCAAACACTAAATGTACAATACACATAAATGTACATGTAAAATATACTTAAATGCAAAAATACATGTTACTAGAGCGTACCGAAAACACTTATAATTGGGATAATATAATGGGCATAGTCTTCATTTATAATGTTTTATTATTAGAGTATAATGTACCTATTCATGTGTTATTGTCTCTAATAAATATAAAAAATAAATATAAAAAATATATATATAAAAAAAACAAATATATGAGACGTAGAAAAAAAATATTGTCAAAAAAGCCTAGCGGCGAAATTCATTTAGAGTGCGGCAGAATCCATTTCTTCAGACAAAAAAGTACTATTCGAGGTCTAAGTAAATTACTTTTCCTGTCAAGAATACAATATAGAACGAGTTGATCGTCAGAAAAATCTGTGGCATCCTACATAATAAAGTACATTCCGACACTGCAATGTCGAAACATTGAATAAAAACGATGTCAAAAATCACGCGCATCGGCCTGTACGAATTTTTCAGTAATCCAAGCTGATACAACCGATCCTACAGATTTTACAAAAAAAAGTTTTCTCTGTGCGCCCATCAGTGAGTATATTATTGTGTTTGTGAGGCGCGCCCACGCGGTTTGGTAACATTAACTAATACTAAGTCCGTTCTTACAAAAGTTGCCACTTTTCGCTCATTATAATTAATTAGACAAACTACTTGTTAAAATGTATAATTTTTCACCAGGAGGTCGCGCTGATGGACGTGAACGTGATGTATTTATGTCTGTTTGTTTTCCGTCTACTTTAATTAATTCATTAATTAGCTAATGGCGTTAGGCTCGTTCTGTCGACGACGTCGAAAGTTACTTTTCACTTTTGTTAAATTCGAATTCCTCCAGGGCACAAGACAAGCTCCCATTATACCTTTAGATATTTATCTTATAACTAATTAAACCTTATCAATTTCCGCAATGAATAAATTCACTCGCGTTTATTACTTATCAGAAATATAATAAAATTTACTCGAAATCACAATTCTGAAATCTTTCCGCGTTCGATGATTTATATAATACCATTTTCGTAAAAAAAACACTTTACACACACTTTGTCGAAGGCAACAGGAATAGAGGGCGTCCGTACTACAAGTATTTGAGGATGGCCCTGTTAAAAGCCGCAACAACCGCAGAACGTGTATGAGAAGATGTATGAATGTGGCCGAAGCAAAAGTGGTGTGCCAGGACAGAAGAGTGTGGCATTCAATCCTCTCTGCCTACCCCTGCGGGGAAACGGCGTGATGGTTAGTTAGTTAGTACACTCAGCGCTGTATTATAAAATTGTGGACAGGATTTAAAAAAAAATAGTTTTACATCAAATAATTTAAAGCTTGAAATATTTTGATTATTATTCTTGAACGCTATTATTATATGTAATATTGTACATTTGTCTATTTTGACCGGATGAATTGTAAAAACTTTTTTATGTTATTTTTATACTTTCTGATTTATTTATTTTAGGTTAGTGAAAAGGCTATGGCCCGGTTGTATCAACTTGGTTTAGAAATCTTTCGATTAAACCATCAATTATCGCGTTTTCCACCAATCACAAGACGCGTTTACTTAAAAATCTATGTTATTTACAAAAGATTACTATAATCCAAGTTGGTAATGGACAACAACGGGTCTAACGTTTAAAATTTTCGAATTATGGTAAATTTCTAATTATCGGGGTTTTACTGCACCATGAAAGATAAAAACCTTCTAGTATTATTTTACAAGTTGGTAAAAATTAGTTTTTTTAACACACGTTTACTAAATTCTTCCTCCAAAGTGTCCAAATATTAAATTGAAGCCAATATTTACTACATGATAATAAATATTGACATTTC
The DNA here is from genome assembly GCA_016648135.1 of Agrypnia vestita. Taxonomy (NCBI): domain Eukaryota; kingdom Metazoa; phylum Arthropoda; class Insecta; order Trichoptera; family Phryganeidae; genus Agrypnia; species Agrypnia vestita. The sequence continues at coordinate 112,096 of JADDOH010023617.1, read as the reverse complement.
AAGATATGAAAAAGTACGCTCGGTCTATTTTGTAATGGAATATCAATCTTATTATCCTGAGAGGGGACAACCTCGTGCTTAGAGAGGGATATCATTTACATATTTAAATATAAATAAGCATCGAAATTAGCACAAAATGTAAAGTCGCGTACGAAAGTAGTAAAATATTGTATAATATCAAGATAAAACACAAAATTTTATTAATAAGTATGGGTAGGTACTAGAGTATCCGCAAGTTTTGAAATACTATAGAAAATGTTATCGTTAAATAACCATAAACATTAATCAAATACGTACACGAAACTAATTTACGCTAATTCATATCCACATGTCACGATTTTGTGTGTACGCAGCGTTACATTTTACATATTACTTTTACCTAAAATAATGTATACTTGTAGAAGCCATATGTGACATTAGAAGATAAATCGAATTATATCAGTCGTAATTGTGTTGTTATCTGATTTACTGCTATTCAAAAGTAATTCCGCCCAGTAACTATATTTTTATATAGTTACTGGGCGGAATAAAAATAAAAATATTTTTATTAGAATTGTTTACGGCATATATTGATTAATATTTAAAATTAACAAATTATTTAGAAAATTTCAAAATGGCGGAGTAATGTGCTGTCCCGCAAGGGCACTTCTGCGTGACGCGCGCAGCTGGTGGAGATAATCATATCGCAGGGGTTTGAGGGAAAAAGTTAATTATTTTCTTGTTAAATGATGTTATGTTTATGATGTAGCATATCAAAAAGTTTTTTTGTGTGAATGAGACGATTTCGAAAATAATTTTAGTAAATTTAAAAAATCACAATGAACGAACGGAGCATTTTAACAAAAAAAATCGTATTTTTACGTGGTAGATAGTTTTATTAATATGATGTGTGTAAAATTTAAACAAAATTCAATAGTTTTTGAAATATTTTCGAATAATGAAATTCGTTTAAAAATTCACCTATTACGTTAGCTTAAAATTGCTATAACAAAGCCAATTTTTTACTGAATCGTGACTCTAATTATTTTTAGAGCCTCAAACTATAAGATAAAGCAAAAAAGAAACAATTTTTAGAAAACAAAATGTTATTCATGTTGATATTATATAACCACTAAAAATTACTTTTTTGTCTACCGGTTTCGAGACGTAACCCGTCTCTTCGTCAGGACAACCATTAAACTAACATGTAAATATCACTACACACCATAACCATAGTATTATTTACACACTAATAAATGTGTAAATAATACTATGGTTATGGTGTAGTGATATTTACACTACACACCACGTACAGCTGCCGGCAAACTTCATGAAATTCTTTGGCTAAGTGGGGGAATGCGCAGAAGACGAAATTTGGGTCTCGTTGGTAGAAAGGTAGATGCGCAAACGTCCCCCCACTACGCCGCAGAATTTCAAGATTCTACTACCGGCTACTGTACGCAATTATGGTTGTGGTGTATAGTGATATTTACATGCTAGTGTAATGGTTGTCCTGACAAAGAGACGGATTACGTCTCGAAACCGGTAGACAAAAGAGTAATTTTTAGTGGTTATGTACCAACATAAATAACATTTTGTTTAAATGTCAGACTTCAAAATTAATGATTTAAATATTAAAAATATTAAAAAGATTTTTAGAAAGTCTCAAGGTGGTGTAACTCTTTAAGTATAAATAATTATATTACAAAGCAAGAAAACACTTTGTGGCTTGACATTATAATACATTTAAGAATAAATTAAATACTATGTTTTATACCACTTTATTGCTATATATTTGTCAACTAGTTTCGGTTGGACTTAACCTTCTTCAGGACAATTATAATATAGACTATATTATAATTGTCTAACTAATATACAATAATGTTGTATATACTATAATATGTAATATACTATAATTAATAATACTATAATTGTCTATAACTAGTCTATATTATAATTGTCCAGAAGAAGGTTGAGTCCTACCGAAACTAGTTGACAAATATATAGCAATAAAGTGGTTTAAAACATAGTATTTAATTTATTCTTAAATGTAATTATATTACATTGCCGTACTGTTTTCTACGACATACGAGAAATGATGGTAAACGACACATTCCCATTTTACGACGGTAAAGGATAAACAGAATGAACAAACCCTGTAAACCCGCTGACCATCCTCCCTGTAAATCCTCGGAAGCCGACCGGCGTCCTTCACCAGATTATTGTTGACCACCACATCCTTAAACTTGTTGCCGGCGCTCGCGCCCTTCACGTACATCGGCGCCACCCTCGACCTGCTGGTCAGCCCCGTGGCCGCGAACAGCTTGGTCATGTTGTTCACCCTGCCCACCCTGTCCCCGCGGCGCGTGTGCCCGCCGACCGGCTCCCTCTGCTGCTTGGTCGTCTTCACCACCGCCTCTTCGACGGCGTCCCCTCGACTCTTGGCGACGTTTCCGACGAGGAAAGCCTTCTTATTCTGATCGTTTTTCAGATCGAAGCTGACGCTTCGCTCGCTGTCCAGTCTCCTTCTGCCGTCCGCGTTAGACTTGTGCAACGGTATTTTCTGACCGTGCGCAGTCTCGAATCCCTTGGCGGTCTTCAAGACACCTCTGTGTGTGTCTCTATCGTTCATGTCCATCAATCTGTCGAGCTCCTCGCGTTTTTTGGCCACATTCGTTCTCACCTCTTCCGATTTGTCCCTCATCCAAAAAGGCTTGTAAGACCCCGGTCTCTTGAGCAGATTCGGCGCGTCGTTCTGCTGAATCACGGCATCTCTGAATCTGGGTGTGAAGTCTGTGTACACGTTGCTGACAGCGGATCCTTTAAAGGAAGACAGCTCGGCAATGTTGAATATGGTTTTGCCATTTGAGTTATTACTCTTTTCGAACATTATCACGGAGGTTTTTGGCTCACTCTGTGATTTGAGGTCGTCGGAAGACAGTGTGGTTCTCTTGTAGGAGTACACTTCGGAAGTGTATTTGTCGCCCCCATCGCTTCTTTGAGTGGCACTGTACCTTTTTACACTTCTTTCGACAGTCTTTCTTTCAGACTTCACAAAGGGAACTTCAACGACAGGTTTCTTCTCTTTGAACCTAGCACTGAACATGACGTTTCGGATAGTATAGCGTTTTCACGTATTCACTGTATTTAAAAGGAAAAATATAACTATTCAAAAACACGGCTTAAACCACTATTCACTTAGAAAGTTGGTAAAAACACAAGATGACCGAACCGATGTGACAAATTCCTCGCTGTTTTGAAAGAAGTAAATCTGAAAGGTCTTCAAAACCGACCAGCATGTCGGATACGTGGATGGAATAGAGAAACATATTTTTAAAATACCAACAGAAGCGAACGAAGCCAAGAGGCGAAAAGAAGTGATTTGGCGAATGCGTGGACAATATTTGTATTGTTGTGATAGTTAAACACCAGAGATAAAACCACTGAAAAATGTTAACGGGACCGTCTGAAAATAGCTTGGCAAAAGCAGGAAGGGAAAACTAAGATTATTCGCGAAACAAAAATAGAACAGCTTGGAATACACCCATGAAACACAACAGGTGCTAAAAATGGGCGACGAAAACTTAATTTGAATTTGAAAGATTAGGATACCAATAATACAAAAGTCTGCGTGTACATCGAAAAGGCAATAAAACAGATTTTGCGTTCGCTTCAAGATCTGATATTACCAAGTGTAACGAAAGGAGTTACTCAAGGATGCAAATTTCGGCCGATGTTTGGAGGGATTGTTAGAAAAGAGAAAAACCAATCTTATAACGCATCTACAAACGGTTAAATTATGTATACAGTAAATTATGATAATACAAATTTTTCATAGGCGGCTACAGCACAGTTGCTTCAAATAGTTATAATAAGACAGATTTGATAATATATGGATATTCTTAGTATGGAATTGGTGAACGTTGTATTGTGTAAAAGGATCACTTAATCTAGCTAATACATATCATAAGTCCTGTGGCCACCCTGTAAAAACTTCCATACATATTTTCCATATAAATAGCTTCGTCTCTGTAAGACTTATATAATTTATATAACTTATATAATTAATGATCTTCCCTCTGCGGACAAAATCCAGTAATTGTGTTCGTAGAACGTACATACAAAAATATTGATTAAATTATGGTTTGTATTGACGCCAATAATGTTCAACGGATTTTGATGAAACTTGCTCTCTGAGCGAAACTTTTGTACTTCAACCGAAATAAAATTGCAACTGTTTCGAAGTATAATAAAACAAACAAAAAACATCGATCCAAGTAAAAATAATAAGAAAAAAATTGGCAAATTTTCAATCAGCGAAATTAACGTGCAGTATTCACTTTCACACGATTCGAGTTTCCGAGAAAAACAATAAAATATCGCGCACAAAAAATTGCTAAAGGGGACTTTTTATAATCTGAAAAGAAATGTTCACTTTTGTTTAGATTTATGTCAGTCTAGAGCAATTAAAGGCGGTGATAAATAAAAAATTAACACTTCATTAATTTCTTCATTTCGGCAACGTAATCACCAAAAAACCCTTACAGCACCAACAGATAAAATTCAAGCCAAAAACAATCATAGGATGTCGTACTATTCATTTTCGCAACACACATAGATATTACACGGTACTTGGGCCTTAGGCAGTGAACGAATTTTGGCAGCAAATCAAAAGGGTGCAATTAAACAGAAAAAACTCGTAACAAAAAACACTCTGTTTTATATACGAATCTAAAACTCACAATAAAATTGATTTACGAACACAGGTCTGACCTGCAAACTGAAAATCACGGAGTAGACTAGACGCAGCAAAAAATCATTATCTATATATTTGAAAAATAGAAAAGAATACATTTAAAAATCTACCTCGCGGTTAACCCTCAAGGTAGGTAATGTAAAAATAAATTTTCGTCAAGTCGAATAAATAACAAATTATTTGGAAATAAAAGATAACAAACCATTCTACGATAGTAAAATAAATAGGTCTTACGGGCGCCGACATATTATTATTTATTTGTTTATTTTACTATCGTTAATTGTTACGCTCTTTGAGGGCGGATTGCCTAATTTTAAAAAGAATTGTTACATTTATAACGGGGGCCTCCACTATCACCGGCTATCCAACGGAGAACATGGATCTTATACATCCCTTTTGGGTCGTGGGCGGGAACTTTAGTTTACATTTATTCGGGACTCGAACCTTGGTGACCACATGGTAATTAATTCTGTAGTATTGCTATGGGAGTTATTAATTAAAAACAATATCCAAATTCTACTCGAATTTACATTATTTTGTATTTATTTTTTATAAAATCACAAAACATTCTTTAAAATTATCTAAATAGGTTTAAATTTACTTATGCAATCTATACGATACGGAGCACGTATACCAAATTCATCCCACGATGATACGACTGAATTGTAAAATGTATAATATCTACCTTCATGAATTTACTTTCGTATAATCGCCCCTGGAATGAGTTTAATGTACGCCTTAATTATACATGTGTTAATTGTTTTAATACGTTATTTTGAATCCGTCTCCAATCGGGAAAAACTGTCAATAATTGTTTACCAATGTATTTAACCATTGAGCCGTCACCTAACTAACACAGGATTAATAGTTTTGGTTTCGAGACCCAAGACGATATAAAACATAAAACACACAACAGAAAATAGTTTAATATCCCAGCCACCTCTCTCCACTTATTTTGTTCTTGGCTTTTCTGGATTATTTGGTATTTTTGTATTATTTTATATTTTTACTGATATTAAAAAAAAATCCTTTATACCTGTATCTCTACGTGCTTTGGTTTGTTTTTTCCATAACTTTTCTTTTTTACTTGTACCACTTTGTTTTATTAATTACTTTGTCTATTTGGTTTCCTTTGTTTTATTAATTACTTTGTCTATTTGGTTTCTCTGTTACTGTTCTTTTCTGTTTTGCTTTGATTTAACTAATTCATGTTATGTCGTGGATCTCTGTAATTGGTCTACCAACTGTTCAGTACATCGTGTCATTAGAATGTACTATTAAAATTACTAAAATAAATAAAATAAAAAATTATATAAAATATATTATTTTGAAAATGTTTTCGCGACCCATAGGTTAAGCCATTGTTATAAAAGGACATCGGTCCAAGATCCGACGCATGACATTTTATGTACATCGATTGAAATCAAACACTCATTTTAAAAAATTTTCTGACCATTTAGTGTTCGCCGTCAGCTTGACAATTAATACGATACAAAAAAAAAATCTATACGACCAGTTAGTTTTCTTACAAAAAAAAATTACACGTTTTCTTTAAAAAGTCTCTCGCCTTTTTTTCTAGTTTCTTAACTATGCCAACATGCGTTCTCTGTTTATTACAGACTCCCTTAATTCTTGCTAATAAGTGCATTGGTGGAAAATTGATATCCAAATAATGTTATTTTTCTCGCATCAAAATTACTTCGTCGTTGACAAATTTAATAAATTACTAGTTTAATAAACTTTTTTTTTTCGCTGTTTATTTAGTTCTATACCTATGTTGTATGGGCTAATACATGATTTACATTAAAACTTATTGTATTACATAATCTACTTTCTTTTTCTTTTTCTCTTGATTCTCTGATTCAAATTTTAGGTCTTTCAACATTTTTGTTAATTTTGTCCTTATATTACATTTCAATGTTTGCTTTGCTAGGTATTCAATATTTGCTTTGCTTTGCTAGGTATTTTGATAACATATTTAAAATTGGCGAAAATAAGGATAAAGTTGAAGAATATTTCCTACTCGTAAATATTCCCCTATATTTACTAAATTCACTAGTAAATGATCCAGGTCATGACAGTAAAAAAAGTTAAGTACGACTGTTCGTTTTGGGGTTAAGAACTGTTTATTTTGTCTTGTGGCCAGAATATCATTAAGACACGGAGTTATAATTAAGCAAAATGGTCGGGTTGGGACGACCGGATCTCCAGAGAAAGCCCCCGATCTCTGATTTGACAAAGGGTAATCTTTTCGGCGAAGACAAGACATTACAAAAACCCAGCAATCTCTATTTACAAAGTGTCGAGGGCAACAACAGAACCAAATTAAGGAAATCAAGAAATCTCTCACAGAAATTAAGCTATTTATATGGGAAAGTAGGTATTTATTTATTTATTCATTAATGATACACGCCCTGAATGGGGCTTTTACATAATAAGAAACAAAGTGTTCAAACTGCATAGTTAAGTACATAAGCAGAAAATTACAAAAAAATGAAAAAGTATCAACAATATAAATACAATAAATAATAGATGTAGTATGCAGGCAAACTATAAAATAGAAGATAAGTAAATTTGTATGCGAGTGGTGTTCGAGCTTTAAATATATCAACAGAGCTGCATTGATTGCCTAGGCGGTGCAGTCTATTCATAATATAGTTAGTGCGCTGGGTACCTACATAAAATGGTTCGTTCTGTCTTGAAACCGTATGGAAGTCTTTGGGTGTTTAAGGGCTTACGACCTATCGTATGGCTGGCTTAATGATCACTTTACACAATGCAACGTTCACCAATTCCATGCTTGACCACCACATATATACGATAAACAAATACAAATATTATACATAATATCACCAATTGTTTGCGGCGACAAATTCAATCCAAAAAAACATTTTTGGATTTGGATAAAATTAACAAATTTTAAAGTTAATTGTTATATTATCCCCCAATTTGCCGCACTTGTCTATTCCCACGGGACGTTCCTGGACGGATAGATCACGAAACAATGAAGAAGTTTCAATTTTTTATAAAATAATTATAAAAAATTAAGTAAAATGAAACAAAAATGTGAGAGACTCATTAAAATATCTCAACATATGAAAAAGTTATGGGACTCTAAAGTTGCGTTGCAAAAATAATTTAGTTTCGTGCGACGATTCAGCGTGTGACGTCACTTGACCTAGACGACGCGGCTCGTGTTCGCTTACTGCCTGTGGTGCGAGGATCTCGACTAGGTCAAGTGACGTCACAGGTGCCACGGGTCACAGTTGTCCCGCGCTAAAATACGTAAACTTAAATAATCTATGTCTGTCATTTATCGACAGATTAAAAAAAAAATCGCTGGTTTATTAGTTCTGATCTATACTTAAATAAGCATGAAGACAGATTTTGAAATAACATTCTATATTGTAGGCACACGTCGACTATTACCGAAAAATAACATTATTTCAGTAATAAACTAAGTTTTTACACAAAATAATTGCATTTTCATTAATTATACGGCATAACGTGAAAGATGAAAGCATAAGAACTTGGATGAGGGATAAGCCCAAATAATTGACGCTGGTGAATGACAACATGTATAAAATTTCATGAATCATAAAGGAATAGTGGTATCGTATTTGTGACAATGGCATGTTGTAATTTGTGGCGAAAGGCGCTTGTCAAAGCTGGAAATATTTTGGAAAAAAAGATCCAAAACCGTAACAACAAAAATTAATTTAATTGAGTCACTTGTTTTTCCACATGCCTCAACACAGTGCAGGGAGAGGTATAAACATGACGCCTTTGAAATGTGGTGCGGGAGGCAACTGCTTAGAATCCCTAGGACTGCAATGCGTATTCAATTTCGGCACAAGGATTCAAGACAGATTTTCCACGATCTGTGTGAGACGCATCCTTTATTTTTTTCTAACACATCGCTCACAAAGAAGGTGGAGAAGAGGTGGAGAGAAGAACCTGGAGAAGCTGGTAGTGATTGAGAAGATGGAACGCCAGAGAGGAAGAGACCGATCTCTAAAGGTTGCAGAGAAACGCGAAGAAAAATCGTCAAGGACTTAATCAAGCCACGATCCACTAGCGTAAAAATCGACTGGTAGGTTAATAGTATCAAATTTTCAAGTACAAGAGCTATTTATTGATTCACATATATCGAGGCGACAAAGAAAATGAATTATTTGTAGGTTAACAGAAACACTGGTAATTATTGTATTTTTACATTTGACCGCACTGTTTTGCGCAAATGTTATAAAACACCGCGTGCAAATACAGACGTTGCGCGGTACGACATTGAGGCAAATTATTTTGACTAACTCAATAAGGACCGCTCGAGCTAAGGGCCGGCGATTGACTGATAAAGCCCAAAGCCTTTTATCGGGAGGAAGTACGTTTTGATATTAAAGCTAACCGCCACCCAGTGCTTGCAACGGGCCGGAACGGAGTCTAATTCTTATCTTCTAGTATTTAACAATACAAACATTCAGGCATGACACAAAAATAATATTTGACCGAAGTGGGAAATTCAAAGAGTACAATTAAACATGATCATTTATGAAAATTATTCAAGGTGACCATATTTGAATTGATATATAGTACATATAAAATTGTTACTAAAATAATAACATACGCGAAATTGTATAAATTTATTTATTTTATTTCTTATTCATATACAGTAGGTATACAATTTGGGTTGTACTATGCCTGTCTCACTAGAAGAATCTGTGTTGAGATAGGCATAGTTTAACAATTAGTTGTACAATTTAGATATTAATTCACAAGTGTCTAGTTTCAAGTTAATTCTCCTTAATGTTGTTAGTTATATATATAAAGTAAAAGTATATAAAAATATTTTAAAAATACAGTAATTATTAAAAGCATTAAATAATATGTTTGGACACAAAAAAAGGTACAAAAATCAGAAACTATTATAATCATTAATTTGTTTGAGTGAGCACAAATGTTGCGTCTTCCTATATTCTAATTCGTGATTTTATCGAGTATTTCAATTTTATTGGCTTTTTAAAAAATGTTATTCGTGTTTTACACTTCACTAGGTAATACTGACTAAGCATTTGCGGGAATAACACCAAACTATAGGGATAGTATTCGAGTAATAATATGTATATATGAAAAAGCGGATTACCATTCCAAGTATCCCTGCGACACTATCCTACATATCACTAGCACACACAACTCACACCGCCATACGATTAAAACAAAAAAGGGGACAAATAAAAGAGAAGTAGATGCGTAATGAATATGATTAAAAGTAATGCATGAGCTTAACTTCCTTGTATGATTATTTATATCATTCATCGCCTTACTTTAATGATATATATGTAAATAATTACCTTAAGGGACGATCTCCTTGTGCTGTAGCACTATTCCATCATCCCGGTCTTCTGCTATGATTTTTGTAGCAGTCTATATCGCTACATGAAACGCTTTCTTGGCTTACCTCTTCCTAATTTCTTTCCAATCAACCCTAATTGATTTTTTATAAAATAACTGTACCTGATAATATGTCCGAAACGTTTTATTCGGAAGGGTATGTCTTTACATTAATATCTTTTATAGATATCGTTTTTCTTTTTTTTTCAGGTTTGAACGAACTAAACAATGAATGTTTCGTGAGTAATCAGCAAAAAAAATTAAAATCACACCTGATTTTCATTGGTAACAATAAATTTTGAAAACAACGTGTTAATCAAACGCACAGTCGTAGATTACTTGGCCGAGTTTACTTTTCCGATTTTCAGAATTTCATCAAAGATCCAAATTCTGCTCTATTTCTGTTCCGTTTCGAGTGCCTTTTCCGTTTTAAAATATTTTCCATTTCATTCACTGACGCCACCCCACGAACCCACCCGGCCCACCCCGTGCTATTAAAACAGTAGCGAACTATCATTTAGTAAATAGAGTAAATAACCTTTGACATACAGATTATTTTATGTCAAATTTATTATTTATTAGAATTAATTAAAATATCGATCAAGGAAAAATGAAGCCTTCGATTCGATTATTCAGTACATCTGTTTTCAAAAAGAATGATGTATTCTTATTTTCGAAATTGAATGTAATTTTACATTACTTAAAAAAATGTTCCGGTAAATTAGAAGGAAATTAACCTACGTTGTATATATTTTTTTTTTTTTTAAGTTTAGACTATCCCAGAATAAATGATTCTAATAACAAACAACACAAAGATTTTTTATTAAAAATACAATGTTTTCTTTAAATATAAGCGAATTAAAAAAAATAATAGGACATTGATGCTATGCGCTACATAATTATATCTGAAGCACGTTCCTTTGTATGTCAATACTATTAAATAAATTGTTAATTTTTTTTATCATTTTAAATAAAAAAATACGTACATAATAATTAAAGTGTTTAAAAAGGTATTAAAATAATTCAGATGGTAAATATTCCAAGTTAGCATAATTTGCTTATTTTGTGAAGACGTAGCTGTTTTGATATGCTTTGGCATGATCAAAGAAAATTTCATTTTTATGAAAATTAATTAGTTTGGAGATCTCATTGAACGGACAGAAATGTAAAAGTACAGTCATGATTGCTTTATAATTGCTTCAATTTGATTCGTGTCAAGAGACTTTGTGAATTTATTAAAATAATTAATAAATCGATAATTATTTCCCAGCCTTTCCATTTGCCTCCCACAGCCGCGGACCGTGACAATAGAAATGATATGAACAATATCTATCAATATAAATATTATAGGGCCAACGCATCCCTGATTCGGCGCTGAAAACCTTTTATGTGCCCCCCACCACCGTGTCGAGCACAATGATAGGACTTTATCATTTAATTCCATTAATTTTTTGCGGTCACCACAGTGGCCGCAGTTCACATAACAACGGCCAAACTAAAATACGGAACAAACACGTGGTCGGCATGCTCACACTCGAGTGATCAATTACTTTATTTGTAACCCTGATTAAATCTAATAAAAAAACACATACTCCTTCTGTACAGTTAGTTAGCAGTAGAAAAATAATCGTATATGAATCTATATCAAACGTTTCTTAGTCTGTATAGGATAGACTCTTGACTGACTATCTACATATGCTCCTCCTCCATTCCATTCAACTCTTCCCATTCCTCCACTCTATTCAATCACTTATCGCACATAGCTTCTGCCCTCACCACATACATACACTCCATCAACGTCAATCCCAACCACCTTACCAGTCTCTCTCTCACTCCCATTCCTATCTTTCTATTTTGCTTTTTGCCTTTTTCTGGTTTATTTGGCATTTTAGATTTTTTATTATTGCTTATTATTTTATACTTGTATCTATTATTCATAACTTTCCTTTTTTACTTTGTGCCGCTTTTGATTTCTATGTTTTATTTAGTATTCTTCTTTATTTTGGTTTATATTGTCTGTTTTGATTTTGATTAATTATTTCAAGTTAAAGTTACCTTGCTGCATTATTGCTGCGTTCTATTTTATGTCGTGGATCCCTGTTATCGGTTTACTAAGTGTACATTACATCAACTCACATTGAACTATTGTACTTTTGAGATTACACGAATAAATACATTTCAAAATTATATAAAAAATATGGGAACATTCGTCAACAAACTGCAGAAGTACTTCAAATACGTGATATTGAAAATCGCATTTAATCCCGTCCCTGCAAGGTCGAAGAGTGCGCGCAATCAAGATTGGCGTGATTCGCAAAGTTAGGCATTTCGCGGCATATGTTAAGTTCTAAAAGTTTGTCGTCAAAAAAAAATCTTTTCGTAGATATCCAAATTGTCAGAAAACACTTTTGAGGTACCAAATTTACACAAAAGAGGACACCACACTAGAAAATAGATGCTTGATTTAAGTTTAAGGAACGCTGATAACTAAAAATAAAATGATTATATCTACATACAAAGTTTTTATTATTTTCCCTAAAAGCGTAAAAAAGTAAATAAAAACAGACAATTATCTGCATGTATTGACCCTGCATCAATAGGGAAATCACTGACGGCAGAAATGAAATGTAATCTTATCGCGTGTGTGAAGTGTGAACATTAATCATAGTTTATATCAATAAAAAAATAACTACATATTTACGCAATGCATAATATGTGGGGTATAAAAGCAAAGGCAGCAATATCAAAAAAATTAAAAAACGTTTTGAATGCAGTCACCGAGGATTACCAATTTAAAATGTACTGAATTCTAGATTATATATATATATCCTTTCCAAATTCATGTTTTCTATAAATTTATAGGCTATATTTCCTACAAAATATCAAATCCAGTACATTATAAATTAGTTATCCTCGATGACTGCATTAATTTTTTTTTGGATATTTCTGCTTTTGCTTTTACACTCCACATATTATCACACTCACGTGTGATGAATAAATAGTTATAGGTAAAATATTGAAACTTTGTTTAAACCCCACAAAGTATGGTTAAAACAAAGTTTTCATTATTTTGTTCATAAAATGGTGCTTCAAAGTGTATTTGAACAATTTGAAGAAGAAATAGTTAAAGTGAACCAAGATAATTTTCAAAATCTAACAAATCTGAAGATCACAAAAAAATATAGACGTGAACTAAAGTAAATTTTTGCTATTGCAATTTCCTATTGCTTTGTGGTTCTGGATTTAAACTTGAACCACTATATTTTTGAATTTTTAATATTAATGCTGAAGGAAAGGATGAAACAAGAGTTTTCGTTTAGCAGAATAAGGAACACTGTTTGCTACGTAAATGGAAAATCAGCACCTTGTCGTATCAGTGGGACAGAGTGACATATTCTCATTTCAGGGGCTGATTTTTGACATGCTATACAAACAATGTAAGCCGTATACTTTGATTGGAATTTAAAAGTTTTTTTTAACGGATAGAAAAATGTATTAGTATTTCTCTACGTTGTGTAAGAATTTTTATTCAATCAAAATTAAAAATTAATTAATTAATTACTTAAATTATGATATAAATAAATAATAAAATAGAATAAATAAATAAATAATAAATAAAATAAAACAATATTTGCGGAGGTATAAGGCCAGATAGGATGGGAGGCTCTCCTGATGACGCTGGATAAGACTACAGCGAAACGACGAGATTTGCTTCTCAGTAAAATATACGTTTCATATAAAATATCCGTTTTATTTAACACATAATATCTTAAATTTTATTTTATTCTAGCATCAAAATAACGTGTCGTTTTATCTACACGGGGTGTATCATAGCTAGTAGCAAAAACTTTACAAGCGGTTTCCTGCCTTAATAATGACTAGAAAATGTTCAAGCAACCATGACCTAATATGCAGAGTTATGGAGATATGCAATATCAAAGTATGCTTTTTTTTCAATTTCTCTACGGTAACTATCATTAGGGTAACTTATATCGATTATGAAAAATTCATTCGCTTCAATACAACTCAAATAAAATGAAGAGAACCTTACAAAAATTTAAAATAGATTTTTTTACAAAGTTTTTTATTTAATTTGAGTTGTATTGAAGGGAATGAATTTTTCATAATCGATACAGGTAAGTTACTGGAAGTGATAGTTCAACTTTTTGCAAAAAATAAGTCAGAAATATTGAAAAAAAATGCAAACGTTGATATTGCATATCTCCATAACTATTGACATTATTATTAGGTCATGGTTGTTTGAACATTTTCGACTCATTATCAAGGCAGGAATCCACCTTTAAAGTTTTTGCTACTAGCTATGACACAGTAGCGGTTCGATCTTGTCTTGGATTTTATTATGTTGCCTATAAACTATTGTTTGTATAAAACGCGGCTCTAATATTATTTCGTAAACTTTTAGTCACTTAAGCTAGTTCATCCTTAACTACTATTTAAAATCGAAAATATCTTTTTTTGAAAAGTTTTCAAGAAGATGGCGTTTTCAGTATTTAAAAAAAATAAAGTTAAAATATAGTTTCTTATATGGACTGCATGTCCGTGCCTGGACCCAATACCAAGTATTATTAAATACAATATACGTGTAATATGAACCGTTATCGATTTTAAAAAATCTTGAATAAACACTCGAAATATCGTAAAGATATTTATTTATTACATGTAAATATCGATTGAGTTCCACAACTGAAGAACCTGCGACAACATATTTACATACATATTTAATGACGGTGTAGGTCATTGGAAAGTTTGACGCCATCGATCCGTCCAAAAACAGTTATAAAGCATTTAAACACATCTAATAACCTAATCATTATTCGTGCAGTTATCAATAATTTATTTGTGGCAGAATGAAGACGATGATTCATATTTCTCTTTAACCAATTTTTATATACAGGGTGTACCAGAGCTAGCAGAAGAAACTTGGCTGGTAGATTCCTACCTATGTTATGAGACTAAAATGTTCAAGCAACCATGGCCTAATATGAATAGTTATGGAGATATTCAATATCAAAGTTTGCATTTTTTTTCAATATTTCTTACTTATTTTTTGCAAAAAGTTGAACTATCATTACAGTAACATATTAACGATTACGAAAAATTCATTTGCTTCAATAAAACTTAAATAAATTGATGAAAACCTCGTAAAAAACAACTTTTGTAAAAATCAATTTTTGCAAGGTTTTTATTATTTTATTCGACTTGTATTGAACTACAAAAATTAGGTAAAAATAATAAAATCTGTAAGGGATATTTCGTAAACAAACGAACTTCCCAAATTTTGTTTTGACTCTCCTGGATATCTGCATTGTTTGACTCATTCGGTTGTTCCTTTCGCCCACACAATTATCTACGTGTATCGAGCTTGCACCAATAGAGAAATCACTAATGCAGCAGTAATGAAATGTAATCTTATCGCAGGTGTGAACAATAAACATACTTTACATCAATAAAAAAATGACTACATATTTATGCAATATAAATATTATCATACCCAAGTATGGTGAATAAATAATTATAGTGTTCCAAGCGAGGATGTATATCCGCGTTTATACATCATGATATATATCACGATATTTATAGCTTGATTTTATTTTTGATATATATCTAAAAAAACTTTGGCGCTAGTTGTATTTTTAAAAAAGGCTACAGGTTGTTTTTTTAATACCTGCGGTCGTCACTAGATGGCGCTAATGTATTTTAAAAAGTGCTACTGTTTTTTAGTTTGTTTCATATAATCGGTTTTTTATTTCACACAAAGAAACAAAACAATACATTAGAAAGAGCAACTTTTATAACTTTCAAAATAAAAAAATTAATTTCCTAATTATTTCGTGTTTGTATCAATCGACGTGTGCAAAAAATGAGTAAAAAGTTTGGATATATCGGATATATATAAAAAAATCCAATTTTTTGATTTTTTTATATAAAAATCGGATTTTTTCAAGTAATTTACAAAATCAAAAAAATTTTTTGAAGCGAATGAATCTTTCATAATTGATATAAGTTACTGTAATGATAGTTCAACTTATACTAGCTAAAATGTATCAGAAATATTGAAAAACAAATGTGAACTTTTATATTGCATATCTCCATAACTATGTCATGGTTACTTGAACATTTTCGACTCATTATCAAGTTTTTGATACTAGCTATGAGACACCCTCTGTAACATAGTACACTACGCCAATTTTGACGTTTCACATGAAAACGTTGCGCGTACGTCCGGTCTATTTTGCGTATTACTTATATATCAACCATGTTATCCTGAGATTATTGGGGAATTTGTCACGACCATAAAAGTATATACCAAGAACATAGAGTAAACGGTGCGAGCTGAAATAAATAAGGGCGCTGTATACCGTATACACACATGTAGGTACTCCTATACTTATTGGATGTTTGAACACACGACACGTGTTCCATTATAATGCTGGGACGCCCATCTGCAAATTCGGCGCCGAAGCGTCGCGATGCCGTCTTCTCTAAACGAAGGGCTGTAGTGTCGGCCGGAAGAAGGCAATACGCCAAGATAATCTATGAATGTGGAGCTGTTAAGCTGCGTAACAATGCACGTCACTAACAGACGGCGCAAATAATTATGAGGTATATAAAATAACGAGGTATAAAAAGCAACAAAAAATAATATTTTTTATGCAACAATGTACGTCACTAACGCTACTAGATGACGTAAATAATAAGGTACAAAATAAATGGGTATAATTTTTTTTTAAATGCAAAATTCTCCGTGTAACAATATCCGTCAATAACGATACCGGATTGCGTAAATAATTATGAAGCGTAAAATAATAATGAGGTATGGAAAGAAAAAAAAGCCTATTTTTTATATAACAATGTCCGTAACTAACTAGCAAGACGCTATGCTAGATGGCGCGGTTCTCAGTCTTAACTCGTGACCGAAACATATAGAAAGAGTTCGACATTTATTATAAATATACAGGGGTTAGCCTGTCCTAAGACGCAGTGATTAATAAATTATGTGAAAAGAAGAAAGAGAAAGGAAAAGGAACAAAACCCCAATGTCCACCGGATACGTGTGCACAACTTGTGGCAGGAAGTGTGGCTCCAGAATAGGTCCCCTCAGCCACGCTCGGACATGTATAACATGGCAGGCGTCATCCCCGCAACGAGGGACCGCCGATGAAGAAGAAGAAGAATGAAAAGAAAAAAAAGAAGAATGTGAAAATAATAAGCCGAAACTAATTTGCAAAAGCCATGTTTTTCGGTAGAATTGACTGTCCTGATTTCAAACAAGGTCTTAAGATCAACTCTGAAATATTTGGAAGGAATGGGATTTAATATAATACATTACTATGACGGTGCCCTAGAGTCGAGGGTCCCAAAGAGTAACTATGAAAAATTTGATTTATATCGGTCGAAAGGATTGTTTAGAAAATCGCTTTCAGATAATTTGCGGATTGTTCCTCAGGAGCGTGCAGTGGGAACAAGAAGCATGACATTTTTCTAAGCATATATTTTAAAAATGAACCGAAATAAGAGATATATCTCGTAATATTCCTATCACAATAATTAACATTTTATTCAGATTTTAATATTTTATAACATTTTGCCAGATAAATATTTAATTTCGATATTTTTCCCCCAAATATACGGTTAAATAAAAGTCATGCTTTTTGTTCCCACTGCGCGCGCCTGTTGTTCCTATATAGGTGGGACCGGATATCCGTTCTGTACATGATAACATAACCCTTATCAATTCGCAACCTACACGCGTACGAAGGGAACTTACCGAACAATTATTATTTATTTATTTACATTAAGCTGCGTAGCTTGTTGGTCTTGTGGTTAGGACACTCGCCTCGTGATCCAGAGGTCGCGGGTTCGAACCTCACTCCAGACTAGTTAGTCCTATTTTCATAGCACAAACGTTTGGCTCAGTTTGAGAATAGTAAGAATATTGATGTGACACGCATTCCGTGTCCGCATCTCGATTTTCTTTTTTTTAAATTAAAAAAAAAAATAAGTGTGTACATACATTTGTTTATACAAAGTATCTCATAGCTAGTAGCAAAACTTTACAAGTGGATTCCTGCCTTGATAAAGAGTCGAAAATGTTAAGGCAACCATTACCATCAATTGTTATGGAGATATACAATATAAATGTTTGCATTTTTTAAAAATATATCTGAATTATTTTTTACAGTAACTTATTTCATGGAAGCTGGAATTCATTAATTTCAATTTAAATCTGTCAAATTTAAAACGTTAAAATTGGCGACATTACAATGTTATGGTGCTGGCTGATACACATGCTTATTTAGTGGCACGTGAGCATGCGCAGTATCGACCTTTTTTATGCCTTGCTTATTAGTGGCATGTGTGTACGCACATTGCTAGTAATGAGCATGCCACTAGCCGCCGGTTGATTTATGAGCATGCCACTAAGTGGCGTGCCACTAATAAGCATGTGTATCTGTACCTTTACACAATAACTGTTAAGATACAGAAATACCAAGATTGCTTATTTCAGAATACGGCCGAATGTCAAAATGTGACACCTTGGATCGGCTCGTTAAAAACGCGAGGGGCGTCGGGTTGCCGGGACGCCATAGTGAAAAGTGACGCATATTACACGTGTCGGAGTACTCGCTGGCGGCTAATGGCTGACGTCACGTCGACAGTTGGATTGTACCAAACCATTAACCATTGGCTCTCCCTCGCGATAACTGAAATTACAAGTCATTAAGAACAGCTTAAATAATCTGTCATTCTGATAATATTAGGATTTTTGGTTGACTGGTTAAAATTCACAAAGGAAATACATAGACCAAGCAGATAAAAATATGTACATCTTATTCTTCGAAGATGGCTTCACGGAACTTGAAAGTCCGTGGCCGCAGTCACTATAGAGTAGGATTCGAAAAAATTCGATTTTTATAATATAAATCAAATAATCGGATTTTTATATATATATCCAATATATTTCAAAAATTTGATACTTTTTTTTCTCCTTTTTTGCACACATCGATTGATACAAACTCGAAATAATTAGGAAGTTTATTTTTTTATTTTGTATATGAATTATTATTTATTAAATAAGTAAATGAATTGCATACTGAAAAAAGCTTATATATGCAATTATTATATATACGTTATAAAAGTTGCTCTTTCTAATGTAGTGTTATGGATGTTTGTTTCTTTGTGTGAAATAAAAAACGGATTATATGAATATAATGAAACTAAAAAATAACCGCACTTTTTAAAATACAACTAGCGCATTCTAGTAACGACCGCAGATATTAAAAAACAATCTGTAGCATTTTTTATAATATATCTAGCGCCATCTATTAACATTTGCAGTAAGTTTTCTTGGATATATGTCAAAAATAAAAATCGAGCCATAAATATCGTGATATATATCATATATATCCTCGAACCCTGCTACAGAGCGCAATGACATTGCCGTTGTGGCCTAGCCTTCGTATAGGATATACGAGACGTACCATTGGCTCTACAACCCCTGGTCTTGACCTCCTCAAGAGTCTTCCTCCACTCATCTCGGTTTAGTGCCAGCTCTCTCCAGTTCAGAAGCTCCAAGGCAGAAGTGTCTTTGAGGACGTTGTCGCTTGTTAGATTATAACGAATAAACTACAAATTATTTAGTTAAAGTGATTTTTTTATTTTAATGACACTTATTAAAAGGTACATATATAAGTAAATACCATGTCCCCAAAACAGCAATTGTATGCTGGTATAAGGGGACAGGAAATACAGTAAAATAAATGGGTATACATATTAAATATAATCACTTTGACTTGTCAAACAGTTATCTCCTCTCCAACACGAGTCCCTTCAGCCGTTTACTAAAAAGTTCCACACTATTCAATTCCTTTATGGAATTGGGGATCCCACTGAAGTCTCGGTAAACCCTCAAGGACTCGAACGGAAGACGAGGTTGAAATCGTGCCAAGTCGGACCGGCCATAGAGGTTTCACATTTCACCAAGTATTAAAGAAACAAAGTTGAAAAATAAAACTTGTTGGCATTAATTCAACCACTACACGCTCAATAAATCCGAAACCAGAATCAGATGTAGAAGACTAGTTTTAAGGCGATCGTCCAGCAGAGTGAGCAAATTTCACAATTTTTTCTCATATCTTCTCTTGCGTTTTTTATCACATTTTTGTATGGAAATATCTCATTTTAAAATTTATTCATCGGGTTACGTATAAATACGGATATCTTATTAAAATAACACACACTAAATTATATAATTGATTAATAAATTATCTAACCTTCGATTTTTAAAAAAATTAACCCATAAAAACCAAGTTTTTATTATACTCCTTTTCTCATTTACTATTGGAAACTGATTTGGTGCTTAACCTACGCGTTGGGCTTCGGTCGGGCGACGCTACGAAAGGGAGTAGTAAAAAATTTCCAAAAATCCTAAATTATACTATAATCAGGTTTAGTGTCTACCAGACGCGTCGCAGTCTATTCATACAACTTACTCAGTTGTATGAAAAAACCATTAAAAATTTGAAAAATTCAAAATTATATTATAATAATTATTTTTTAACGAAAATTTGATAGATCTTTTGATCGTCGCCACGAGTTTGCTTGCAAAGTTTCAGCTCGATTGGATCACGGGAAAGGGTTAAAAATCGATCCAAAGTTTTTGCGTCAATCAATCAGACGAGTTAAAATAAAGAGAGTAAAAAAGAAAATTGTTCCACTTTGTGGGCCTTTTACGACTGAATGGCCTCGTGAGATGTCTTTTTTATTCAATAATATTACAAAATAAACGATTATGTTAAATTTATTACAATTATTTCAAAATCTGTTAGTTTGTTTACTTGCAATCTATGTTTTAAAAAACAGGGTTTTTTTGTGGGTTTTTTCGCGTCTCCTCTTCAGAACTCTGGGAGTCTATCTTGTAGCATCCTGCCTTGCAACATGCCCTGCCCATTGCCATTTTAGCTTCGCCATACGATCCATGATATCCACTACTCTAGTTCTGTGCCTAATTTCATCATTTCTAATCATATCTCTTAGGCTTACGCCAAGCATGGATCTCTCCATGGATCGTTGTGTGCATTTGAGTTTCTACACTTCTCTTTGTAAGGGCCATCGTATCTACTCCAGAGGCGTGCAGTGGAAACATCGCAGCATGACTTTTACGTAACCAATTATTTGGAAAAAAAATCGGAGTACAACATATATTTCGTAATATTTCTATCACAATTGTTATTATATTATTCATATTTTGACATATCATAAAAATCTGTAGCATAAATATTTGATTTCTATTTTTTCCAAAATATACGTTTAAAAAGTCATGCTTCAATGTTCCCACTGCACGCGCCTAATCCACTTATACGTCATCTCTGGCAGTATGCACGATTCAAAGGCTTTTCTTTTTAAGCTAATTGGGATCACTTAGCTGTCAAAAATATGTTTGCGTTGGCCAAAAGCAGCCCAGCTCATTCCTATTCGTCTTAGCAATTCTACTGTTTGGTTATCTTTTCCATTTTTATCTTGTGTCCCAGATATATATCATATTCATCTACTATTTCAATGTTATTGATTGTGATGATTTAGCTCTCTGGACTCATTTTTTTTTTTGTTTTCTTATATTAAGACCAACATTGCTCGGAGTCTCGTAAAGTTCTTCCCTTCTTCCAAATGAAATGAACCCGAATTCCTTGTTGATTTTTGTTATAATCAAAAGTGCTCCCTGATTTAAAAAAGATTGAGAACCACTGAACAAGTTGGATTCGCCTTCGAATTTCCTGTCCACGAATGTCCACTACACCGGCAATCGTGATCAGGGAACCCAAACAGATTTCCTCCTGCATACCCTCGCATCCTGCTATTTGGCAGTTTGTGATGACGGCGTTAGCATAATGACCGAAAAAATTATGGTAATTATTGAAATCGAGTCAAGTGATCGAGAACCCCTGAATCTAAAGTGTGTAACCATCTTCCGATATAAAAAAAAAAACCTAAAAATTGTCTAATTTTATTTTTACTTTCTACTACGTGTCGGTCTTTTATGGCTGTGGACGGATGACTATAATTACATCGTACGCTCGTCAAAGACGTCAAGTGTATTTCTGTGTAATATTTTGTTAGTAGACATTTTTTACATTCATTTGTTTTCAGGTCATTCATGCCGCTGATATTTTTTGGCACCAGTTTTCCTGTGGTCCATCTGTCCGCCCTATTCTCATCATAACGACGTTGTTATTTTAGCAAGACGAAAAAATGGAAAACGCGAAGTTTCTATGGGAAATATTAATGAAGTGACAATATTATTCGCAGGGTTATTTTTTATATATATTATTTAATGACCTCGCATGACTATATTCCTGCCTTGATTATGAGTCGAAAATATTCAAGCAGCCATGACCTAATATCAATGGTTGGGGAGTTTGCAATATCAAAGTTTGCATTTTTTTTCAATATTTCTGACTTATTTTTTACAAAACGTTGAACTATCATTACAGTGACTTAATCGATTACGAAAAATTCATTCCTTTAGTTTCAATACAAGTTAAATAAAATGATAAAAACCCTGCATAAATTCCAATTGGAATGTTTAATTGGAACGTGTAATTCTTTCCGATTACTATATACCTCGTTACATTTTTATTTTGAATGCCATCAGAAATTTGTCCGAATTTTTAGTCATGTACAATAATCTCGGTTCAGAAAAGTGAAAACTAACACGTGTTTAAAACGAGTTTATCGTGTGCAACGACCCTGCTGAGCACAACTGAGGGACCCCACCCGAAACTGGGTCTCCGGCCGAAAGCCTTACGCGGGCAGCGAGCACGCACGCCGGAAAGTAAACCAGCTCGGGGACGTTCCTTTCATCCCCCGAGAAAGCGGGCGTGACGGGCTAACCTTTCCCTCGGCTAGGGGCGGGCCGGACATTACACCACTCTTAACCCAATTTCGCTGACATTTGAGCGGCGGGGTTTTGCATTAAGGGGGGGGTAAGGTTTTTAACTTTTTTTTTTTGCATTTTATTTTTAATTTTTTAAATGAATGTATCACATCGTAAGAATATTGTGTCAAAATTTCAAGTCAATCGGAGCAAAATTGACGAAATTATGAACATTTGAGCGATACTCAGACTGATTTTCTATACCTGCTCGGGCAGCTAAGAGACGCGCTCACCTGAGGACTACCGGACGTGCTATTTGCATTGGAAGAGTTTTGCGTAGACAAGGACAAACAGATGCTGATGATGAAAGCTCTTTGCCGTGTGAACATGGCATCGACGATTATGTGTAAGTATAAAATAAGTGTTGAGTTTTATTTTGAATTTTACAGTGTGCAAAACTTTAAATCGTTTTCCCCACATCTCACGTTTTCAAAGTCGGTGTCCATCATAACTTCAAAACTACTACACCCATCCTTTTGAAATTTTGAATACTATTTCTGTACATAATTTACGAGGTAACGCTGGAGACTTTTTTTCAAATTTGTTATTAATTTATATTTTTTAATAACAAATTAGTCGATATTTTTCGCAAAAAATCGCGTTTTTCCCTTCAAAGTGTTCCAAAAAATTGAAAATTGAAATTTCAAAAAATCCTCCCAGCGTTACCTGGGAAAATCTATTATCTAACGAATGAACTTTGATTTTTTGATTTCATATGATTTAGCACCAAGTTATGATGAACACCGCAATTCTACTTTTTTCCGAGACACGTCCGAATAATTGCTGCCATTGCCGTATTTCTTAATATTTCGACTTGAAAATTTTACACAATATTCTTCAAATATCATACTTCAATGTACTATTGGTTTTAATAAAGAGATTTTAACTGTGTCGTCACAAAAAATTCACAAAAACATGCCTTTTTTTGTACGAATTAACCTTACCCCCCCTTAACAGAACAAGCGTCAAACCGTCGGGGTTGAAAATGTGACGGCCACATATTGATTCTTTATCGAAAATGTGCGAATCCATAAAAAATAACGTTTACATTGTACAATAAAAGTCAAAGGATTTTCATGAAAATTTCCACCCTGCCGGGAGTATTCTGACGCTCTTCTGGTGAGTCTTCTGGCGTTCAAATGTATTGTGTCGCGTGTATGAGTGTATCTGCATTGTAGTGCAAAGCAAGTAAAACAGGCAGAGTAAATATCGTAATCAACCCTAGAAAGCTTTTGTTATTTTTTATACGTGGCGACTTTTTATTGATAGATTCGACTAACAAGCAATTCGTATATCGAAAATAGCGGCTCTTACCAGCGTGACGCAACCAATCCTTGAGGCGTCCTGTCGGTGACTGAGTTGATACGGAGAATCAACGCGATACACTCAATATCTCGAAAGAGAAGGCAACAAATGTTCGCCGTGTTAGTCGAAACAACTAAAAATAGTTAGACTAACTTCTAGGGTTAAATAATACTCAGTAATGCACTAAAGTTTTCAATATATTTACAGACTAAAGGGTTGTACGATTATTGCTTGTTACTAGTTTAACGCTCAATGACGGACTTTTTGAATATCAACGCGGGGACAACACCGAACCACGCTGCCCGCTTCTGGCTTCTGATTCTCTGGATAAACGTCTCAAAGACTAAAGTAATGATTGATGAATTTATCAAATACGTGGCGCGGATAACAATGGATAAAGAAACGTGGGAGACACTTGGGAGGCCTTTGATAATGGGAACCTGCGGAGAATTCTAGCCGTAAAACATGGCCGTGATTACAGCCGACCAGAGCCAAGGAAGGTACAACATACCGGCGTCATTCTATCGACGATCGTCATACCATAATATTACTGTTAGCAAACTCACCTGCAAAGATTGTTCCAATAAATTTCACCCTAACTACTTAACACTCTGCATTGTCCTGCTTTATATTACTACACTTGTACACATAGTTACTCACACATTTACACAAGCGACATCTAAAACTGAACACGGAAGAATTCTCCCGGTGGCTCTACCACCACCGAAGTGGCACATTAAACAACACCGCCAAAATTGGTGACCCCGACAATATATTGCAGGGTGTTCAACGCGTTTTTTTTTTCAGTCGCGTTTTCAAATAGTTTCAGAACGTTTTTCCGTATTCTAAGATGCGTGTTTCCTCATCCCTTCCCGGATGTCATACAGTCAGTTGGTTTGAGAGATTCCACATTTAACAATACGAAATACATGTACATTCTCAGTGACATTTTTTCTCGTGTGGCATCTTGAACCTGTGATACAACATGCATACCGACACCGCGATAACAATACAATCTCATGTCCACACAGCAACCCACACTCGTAGCATCTATAAATCTCTTCGACAGCAGAGGGCGTACAGCGATCGACGAGGTGAATCCGTCGACCGTATAACTCTTATCCAGCAAATGCCAGAAAACGGCTGATAGTAACGAAGTAATTAATATTACTAATAAGACTTAAGATTTTCTACCCCGATTAAAGTTATAGTTGATGTCTTGCATTAGCGTCCATAAACCACGCGGCCTGATTCGAAGGGGGGGGGGTAGGTAGATTGCTACGCTGGGCTACGTGAGGTGTCGGGGGGGGGGGGGGTTAGATTCAAGCCACGTAATTCTTTCATTTGTTTAATTTGGCATGATCTGCGCAGATCGGTTTGCATATAATCAATAATTTTAAAATAGTTTTGGTAAGAAAAAACAGCTCAAAATATCTTCTGGAATATATAATAAAAAACTACGTTCCACTCGGGGGGAGGGGGCAAAGCAAAAGTCACGTTAGGGCAACATGGAGGGAGTGAGGATTGGATTGGATTCAAAAGGATTGGTTTATGGACGCTCACTTATTTAGATTAAGTTGCAACGTTAGGTAGATTTTTCAACGTTAGTTCAAGTTGTAATTTTATCACTTATGCGAAAAATGTGGGAAACAAATCATGATACCAAATATATTTCGTATTACATAAAATATACACGTAATCTTTTATTACTCAACAAAATGTTGAGAATGACTGGGATGATACGAGTAACATTAATAAATGTATTCTAGCTGTGAGTTTCCTGTTCTAAAAATAAATTCGGCATTCTGAGTTTTGAACACCGGTAAAAATAAAACAAAAGAACATAAATAGTAGCATCGTGGGATCCGTATACTCGCATCTACATTGAAAATATATAAATATGTACAAAACTAGGAGAATCAGGATTAAGTTTGCTCCGGTATTATCGCGAGATAATTAATACTCGCGTTAGAAATACTATCACATAAATATTTAACTTGGAAACATTTTATTCATGCTAGTTAGATTTTTTGATGTCCCGCCTAGTGATAAAGTGTGTTCGAGTCGCGCCCGGGAAGCCCGCCAAGTTAGTAAGCGGGTTTACTTAAAGCACATTCCGTAAACACAACTCAATTAACGTTTCAAAAAAGCAAAAAGGCTCTTAGTTCAAGACTATTTAATTATTTTTTTTTAAATATTTAAGATATTTTTACACTCTGATGTCAATTAGGTTTATTATTAATATTTAAAGTATTAACATTGTGGTCAGACATTTTAACAAAATGTGATTTATGCGAGTATATATGTATATAATCACTAAAAAATACTTCGTTAACCGGATTCGAGACGTAACCCGTCTCTTCGTCAGGACAACCACTACACAAGCATGTAAATAACATTTACACTCACATGAGTGTCACTCTAACTAAAGGCCAACATGCACTTTGGCCTAAGAGTAACACGCGTGTGTAGTATTATTAACATGCTGGTGTAGTGGTTGTCCTGGCGAATAGACGGGTTACGTCTCGGAACCGGTAGACAAAAGAGTAATTTGTAGTGGTTATATACTAACATAAATAACATTTTGTTAATTAGGTTTATATTCCTTGATTACAATATACAGTAGCGAGCGCAGAAGGCTGTATTTTTCGGTTTACCAGAGCAGTCCTTGCTATGCTCCCGTCTCGGATCTGGCGGATCGCGCACCACTTTTTATATCTCACGTCTTGTGTTGATTTAAACTCTTTATGTCATTTATGCATTTTAAGTCACCCTCAGAGCTTATCTTTGAGAAGAAATAAATATAAATGAGTGTATTTGGGAAGTATGTTTAGTAGAGACGGAAGGGCTGAGAATGATATCGAAAGGAGACTGACTGCGGGAAAGAAATTCAACGGTGCTCTGAATGCGATTATGGCCAATAAGAATCTGTCAAAGGAAGCAAGACCAGCGGTACATAATGACGTTCTAGTGCCAACCCTAATGTATGGACGTGAAGCCTGGAATTGGCAAAAGAGGAATGAAAGCAGACTGAGTGCCGTGGAAATGCGGTCAGTAAGACGCTCGAGTGGAAAATCTTTGGTCGATAGAGCGAGAATGAACAAATTAGAAGTGAATGCAATGCTGGCTGTAGTTTGGTAGATAGAATAAAGAAAAGAGGGCTGAGATGGTTTGGTCATGTGGAACGTATGAACAAGGAAAGGATGGTTAAGAAAATATATGAATGAGGAAAGGATGGTTAAGAAAATATATGAGGCAAGTATTGAAGGCAACAGGAATAGAGGGCGTCCGCGAAAGACCCGGCACGATCAGATACTACAAGCATTTGAGGATGGCCCTGTTAAAAGCCGCAACAACCGCAGAACTTGTATGAGAAGATGTATGAATGTGGCCGAAGCAAAAGTGGCGCGCCAAGATAGAACAGTGTGGCGCTCAATCCTAGATAGGATTGAGCGCCACACTTCCCTAGGGGGAACTTCACACTTCCCCGAAGGGGTAGGCAGATGCTTACCCCTTCGGGGAAACGGCGTGATGGTTAGTTAGTTTAAATATTACGGAGTAAACGATTCAGGCCCCATTCATACCTGACCACACACAAAAGCAATGTGGAATCAGCTACCTCTAGTGCTGCGATCTATGGAGAACCAGGAACATTTCAAGAAGAGCCTAAAAAGTCATTTTTTCGGGATGTCGCACCTGTAAAGCGCCCTTGAAGCGTCTCTTACGCAAAAATGGCGCTATATAAATTAACATAAACATAGAAGATCCTCAAAAATGTGAAGATGACGACAGGTCGCACGCGTAATAAGGCTTTAAGTACTCACCACTTTATAGGCGTTGATGTTGGGCAGCACCCTCTTGCTGGGAGCCTCCTTCTTGACGAACAGCCGCTCCTGGATGGCGTCCCCGATGGCCTTGGCGCCCGCCGTGATGAGCGCCTCGCCGCCCTGCCGCAGCGCGCCCCTCAGCATCCCCCCGAAGTCGAACCCGCCCCCGTTGGAGCCCATCGCGGCCGAGCCGCCGAGCGAACCGCGCGGCCACCCGGGCGACACTTAACACTGCCCCACTGGCGTTTGTGTTGTCGTTCTGTTCAAGGTTTTGTGTTTTAACGAACTCGCGACAAACTAAAGAAAAAACTATTTGTTTTAGGGGCTGAATCCAAGTTGATGGTCCCATCGCATACATAATAAAAATGAGTATAAAGACTCGGGTACGATAGGAGCGGTGATCGGCAGAGCGCCAGAGCGTCAATACGCCCAAGTAGTAAGGGAAGACGGCCACGATATGACCAAGCTCGGTACTGTGCAGTCAATGTGACCCTTATTACTCGGGCGCATTGACGCTCTGCCGCTCACCGCTCGTATCGTACCCAAGGCCTTACACTATATTACTGAATGTGTTAATAACAGAATGAAAGATAATTCATGTTTAAATAATAAGTAATAAATAAGATATTACATTTTAAAGTTTCGAAAAATGTACCGTATATTCTGACATTTCATAGGCAATAAATGAGCAAAAATGTGTAAGTTTACATGACAAATTTATATTGTTTATAGACGAAAGAAATATGACAAATAGCTTTTCCTTTTATAAACCCTTTGAAAGGAAAATTTTGAGGCGTATCTTCGGACCGGTTCTAGAAAATGGACTTTGGCGCGGACGTTACAACAATGAGCTCTATGCCCTATTTAAGGAGCCAAACGTCACAAAATTTATAAAACTGTGAAGACTTCGGTTGCTGGGCCGTGTGGAGAGAATGTCCGAGCATCAAGCATCAAAGTCCCTGCTGAACTCAAGGCCAATATGGCGAAGGAGGTTAGGAAGGCCAAAACTAAAATGGAGTGACAACGTCCTCAAAGATATCTCTGCCTTAGAGCTTCGAAACTGGAGAGAGCTGGCACTAGACCGAGATGAGTGGAGGAAAATTATTGAGGTCAAGACCCATCAAGGGTTGTAGTGCCAAGAATGATGATGATGATCATACCCTTTTCCACGGTTCTTAAAGTAATGACTGACATTCAAAATGTATGGTAAATTTTTTTTCGAAACTTTAAAGCGTTATTCTATACTTATTTTTTAAGCGTTCATTATCTTTCGTTCTGTAATCAGGACATTCATTCAAGTATATGGTGAAATACTCATTTTCATTGTATATACAATGGGACCATGATCTTGGATAATGCCGTTTTAGGTTGACGCATAATTATCAGTCATTTTTTCGCGACATGAATTTGACGTTTAATTGACATTTGTCGTAATATAATTCTTAAAATACGCATGACTACGCGTAAAATAAACATTACGTTGCACCACTCGACAAAGAGTAGAAAGCTGCCGGGTCGCTGAAAGGGCATTTCGAGAGTGGTTTGTTCGCTTTAAAGCTGATAATACCAGTTAGACGACACCTCAGAAAAGGGTCTGTCTCCGGATTTTGAAGAGGACGAAAGTTCCATTACTAGGACATCCAATGAGAATTGTACATAATATGTTTTGTTATGCCAATAATAATAATTTCGTTGTTTGTCTAATGGTAACTTCCTGCAACGTCCGTAACTTCTTTGATTTAATATTTTTTTCTAAATTATATATAAATAAATACTTTAAATTCTTTGGGACCCGGCGGGTAACATAGACGAAATTCCCCCTCCCCCTTTACTCCAACCTCTCCCCATGATACGTTTTCTATACAAATCTACACCATTAGACAGATCTTACTAAAATTTAGCATAGTTATTCTTAGGAAGCGACATGTTAAAGTAGGTATGACATATTTGACGGGTTACAGCTAGTATTACAATATTTTTAAAAACAGCGGACAATTACGCATCAACCTACTATCATGTGAAAATATCTTTAATGCGAACCTACAGTTATCCAACTGTTTGAATTGCGTATTATTGCGAATTAGTATATTTACGAATTACTATTATTTGTTTTTTTTGACTTGCGTGATGTCAGCGTGACATTGTACTTATATTAATTATATCTCCATTGCCAAAAAATGCACCGAGTAGTTAACGAAACATTTGAACCGCCATAACGCAGTAAATTTAATACTAGGAATATATTCTTCCAATTCCTTACAAAAAGGTTGAGTTGATGACATGGATGACAGAACATTCGAAAACCTCCATATGAGGGGTAGAAAAGCAAAGGCAGCAATATCCAAAAAAATAAATAAACTGAATGCAGTCACCGAGGATTACTAGTTTGAAATGTACTGAAATCAAGATTTTATGTATTTATCCATTCCACAATCATGTTCCCTATAAAATATCCAATTCGGTACATTATAAATTATTAATCTTCGGTAATTGCATTATTTCCTGTGCTTTTATACCCCACGTATAATATATTTGGAAAACAGGTGAAAGTTTTCAGACCTAATAACGGAACACCCTCTCAATATTATCACAAGTAGATCTAAATACTCTCGTCCGACCGTTGAGATCTCCATCTCAGAATCTTATAATATGAATGCTATATAATTGCACGAGACATCATTCAATATCAACAATAAGTCGCCCTGTTTGTACCAAATAATTATTTGCGAAATCGAGGTAACGCACTATTTCATGTCCCAAATTGCGGAACGGATGTAATGAATAAGCACACCATAAAGCGTAGTGTGCAACCCCTAAATGAATCGAGCGATCATGTCGATGTATTTAATGAAAGCATTGAAAGCATCAAGTAGAGGATCGCTTCCATATCGGTATTCACTCCAAGTTACAACTTGCATAGTAATAGAGCAATCTGTAATGCAATAAAAAGGAAAAAAAAGCTTAAGATAATATATTCACGATGTCGCATATGTGCCCATTTAATACTTGTCAGGTAATCGCGTCATACAACCAGGTACGTACGTCATAATAATACATCATTCACTAGCATCATCCTCTTGATTGTATATTTTACCCAAGAAGGAGGACCTTTAATGAATTTGCGCCTAAATTTATAAAACTACCTACATATTGTTATCCATCACACAGTAGGACTTGGTGGGATTTCCCACGAAAATTTTATTTAAGTGGTTTATTTTGTCAGACGGGAGAACCTGCAAAGTTTTAAAGTCCGTCCCGTAAGCTATAGAAGTGATTACGTTAAATAATCACCTAGTAGGTACGACAAAACATTACTATTATCGCTTTCGCTGTACCATTGGACAATGTACGCAGCGACGATGAGGCCGCGAATTTTTTTTACCTAATTATTGCATAAATAGCCGGAAACCGTTCCTGCGGTGAGATCAGCTGATATGCGGGCGAGCGGGAGGAGTAATCTAATGTAGTCTCGGTGAATTCAGAATAAATGCAGAGAGGCAGTAAAATGATAAATAGAAATATACCAACTTACGACAAAACTTTTGGCCAAATAAGCTATATCTATTTTGCAACAAAACTCTACAACATCCTTCCTCCAACCTTCAAAAATATTGAAGAGTTCAAAAAAAAAGATAAAAGCATGGCTAAAACACACGTCGATGCAGATAAATTAGAAGGAGTATTGAAAACTACGCAGTAATTTAAAAATAGAAAATAAATAAGTATTAACTAGTCCGCCTCGGCACAGGAACCCCTAGTGAGGAGGACTAAGGACAATAATATTAACAATATCATTATACGTACATACTATTATATTAAACGTGTACAAATTGTATCTAAATAGAACCTAATAAAAAAAATAAAAAAATCATTTTTGCGCTGCTAAAAGGTTGATTGAGGTATATTACATATAGCCGAACAAACCTTTAAAAACCATATTTCTTAGAATCAGCTTTGCCAGATTGCGAACCGATGGCGCTAGGATGTTGAATAGTTTTTTTTTATTATAAATGAAATATTATTATTGCAGTATTTAAAACTTTATTTATAAAAATCAAACACAAACATTTAAATCAATTATGTTATTTACTTCTGCCAATATTTAGGATTTTTATACACAGGGTTATTTGGAAAACATTTATAACCTCACGGGACTATATTCCTGCCTTGATTACGAGTCGAAAATGTTCAAGCAACCATAATATCGATAGTTAGTTATGGAGGTATGCGACATCAAAATTTGCGTTTTTTTTTTCAATATTCGACTTATTTTCTGTAAAACGTTGGACTTTCACTACGGTAACCTATAAGGAATATTATTAAAACCATAAACTTTAAAAAAAACGAATTTTTAATATTCTATAAATCATTATCTCTTCCTGAAGCTCCACGTGTAATATTTGCTGCAGGGTACTGTACTAGCTGTTGAATTTTATTTTTCCGCGTTTGGTTAATGTTTTTAGATCGCGCCGCTCGTTCGCAGAGGATGTGACGTGTCAACCAATCGCTGCAGCGACCGCCGCGCGCTAAATTCTGTGATATTTTGATATGCAAACAGGGCAAACAATGGTACCAACAAGTGAGAATTGTATTCGAATAAGGCCGGTGCACTCCTGGGTTCGTTTATATCAATGAATTTATTCATTCAACGGAGGCAGCTGTATGCGGAAGACAGAGAGGGGAGTGTAATCAACAAACCTCTCGCATGCCGTCAATGTCGATCACTGGGATACGAAGGCGGAACTTTCTCATGGCGAGACGATGCATTACCATTACAAATTGTATGTATGACGAATTTCTCGCGTATTTGTGACGCATTCTCCCGGCAAGAGAAAATTCCGGTTGGCGTATCCCGGTGAGAAAAAATATTTTTTCGACAGACTGATTTTTTTATGCATTTTTCGAAAGCCTTTTTAATATTATCATTGAACTATGTTCTAAAACTGCAACTTTGCAATAAAATGAAATGTGCTTTCATTTAAATATGTAAAACATAAATATTGAAAGAGGTTTGATCACAGAGTACGAAATATGTACAGAGATGAACTAAATTAGTTCTTTAGTTTAGTTTAGTTTGAACTAAACTAACTAAACTGATTTTTACAGGGAAAATCCGATAACTTACCGAAAATGAATGTTTTAATTTTGGATTTATTTTTCAGGAATGAATTCATATCGTTCATAATATCTACTAAACTTTTCCCCCGACATTATGGACACACTATGCAAAAAGCCGGTTTGGTTTGTAAAAAAAGAATGAAAGTCTAAATACGCGAATATGCTGTTACGTGTATAGGTCAGATGACATAAAAAGTCATGCCTAACGTCACAAAATAAGCGTTTTGGCGGGAGTTTAAAATCGAGATTTTCAAAATCATTTTTTAATGTTAATATATACATATTTTAATTTTTTTTTTCATAAACGTATTTTCTAAACCAAATTTAAAAATTTTCTATTAAAAAAACGTGAAATTACCCTATTTTAATTTTGAAAAATGTTTGACCGATTTCTTAAATGAAAAACGGTTTTGATTCTACGGATATGGACAAAGTGTGCATACCAATTTTTGACCTCGGCCACCGAAATTCATAGTTCCCATAGAATAGTACACCTTGCTGTTTTCAAGGTTTAAACCCACGTTTGGCCATTATTATTGTGAAAGGATTCGAAATCGACGCGCTCACACACAGACTCGTCTACTAGCGTCTGCTACATCAAGAATTCGGCTAGTGCCATAAATTAATAGAGTCCGCCTCGAACGACGAGTCGCCCGAAGCCGGTCCCTGTTCCAAAGTGAAGCTCATTATAAAATACAACAAACTGCGTTCAAGGACGTTAGATTCACCTTTTTTACGCCCAAAGAAGGACTTTGTTCGGTTCAAATCGTCCAAAGATATTTCGTTTAAATAAAACAAATAATAATACAAACCGGTCCGGAACCACCGTTTCTTCTAAACTACGCTACAAAAAATGGGCAATTATATTTTTTTGGAAATTATTTTTGTGTGTGTACCAGCCGTATGACACCATTTCCAACGTTCAACGTTCTTTTATTGTCTATTTTTAGTGTTTTTTTTATCTATACCTATAAAACTCAATGTTTGTCTGTTCTCTATACAAATCTAGACCGTTTGACCGATCTGACCCAAATTTAGCATACTTATATTTTGGGACCCGCAGGTAATATAGAAAACGTTTCCTTCCTCCTTTTACCCCTCCCCTTACCGCTGATATATTTTCCTTGCAAATCGTAACGTTCGACCGATATAGCCCAAATTTTGCATACTTATTCTTTAGGACCCGGCGGTTAACATAGATGACATTTTTCCCTCCCTCTTTACCCCACCCTCTGATATATTTTCTGTGCAGATCTACTTTGCTAACCGTTCTGTCCCAAATTTTGCACACGTATTGTTTGGGACTCAGTGGGTAATATATGTGACATCCCCCCCCCCCCCACCAATGATATATTTTCCATGCAAATTTGTACCATTTGACCGATTTGACCCAAATCTTGCGTACTTTTTC
Organism: Agrypnia vestita; assembly: GCA_016648135.1. Lineage (NCBI taxonomy): Eukaryota > Metazoa > Arthropoda > Insecta > Trichoptera > Phryganeidae > Agrypnia > Agrypnia vestita. Next base: position 77,357 of record JADDOH010023617.1, on the reverse strand, counting down.
TTTTTGACCCGGCGGTAATATAGACGACATTTTTCTCTTCCCGCTTCACCCCACCCCCTCCCTGATATATTTTCTTTACAAATCGACACTGTTTGACCATCCTGACCAAAATTTTGCATACATATTCCTGAAGACCTGGCGGAAAACAGAGGCCACATTTCCCCCCGGAAATGGATGGGCCATCACGGCCTAAATTTAATGGAAACATTGTTTCTGTTAAGAGGCTTTGCAAAAAATGGAACCTTTGTTTCCCCCCACAAACTTATTTTAAACTCAATCTTAACCCGAGCAACTCCGGGTACAAACAGCTAGTTACTTATATTTTTAAAATTATTTCAATTTTAATTTGTATTTCTATTTAATATATAACATACAACCGTTTGGTGTTACCAAAAATATAGTCGTCTAAAACAAATGAATTTGTTTTTCATTAAATTTGCAATGAATAACCACAAAGTTATAGCCGATTGCAATAGTATATTTCGTTTAATTTAAATTGTACAAACATATTTAATTCACGCTTGTGCAGTTAGGTTAGGTTGGGATAGAATAGGTTAGATTAATTTAGAGCAGCAATAAGTTAAAATATTTCATTTTATTATGGAGGCGGAGAAAAAGAGTAGACATACAATCTACGTATATGTTAACACTATCCCATTGTTGAGTAATTGAAAATGAAACACTAGAGACATCTATGATTTATATTGCACATCGGTGGCGATAAAACATTTATTAAACTACAACCTGCAATAGGGTGAGTCGTTAGCTAGGGACAGGATTTATTTTCCTCGGGATCCTAAAGTGCAATCGAGTAAAATATGGAACGGGTGTCATTAAATATAAGGGAACTAAGCCAACTTGATATTTATACACAACGTACATGTATTCAATTTTATAAACATATATGTATATGCATGTTGAAACCCGCAATTATTCATTCTGAAAAGTTGGACAAACGGAATGCATTATGCAGCTGGGGAGAATCAATTTCACCCAAGTGTCAACGGCCAATGGACTAACATTTAACATAAAAGTATGAAGTGAGGCGTGAGACGGCGAATCTGAGACACGGAGACAACGAAAGCAGAGAGTCGTCTACAAAGAATAACATAAAAGCAATGACAATCCGTCTTAATTGTCTAGTCGTCTCGAGTCGAAAATATCATAAATTCTCATCCGTGGACACAATTCATTAAACATTATAACATACTCACTTTAAAAATAAACATTTAAGAAAGTAAATTGATTCTGTTTTGCGCAACATATTTATGTGAAAATATTTGCCAAATGATGTTAAAAGAAGATTCTTGGATTAACAAAGATGGAGAAGCGCTGCTCTGCATGAGCAATAATAATTGCATTTAATTACACGCTGCGTTTGATCAATGCGCAACATTATCTAAAAGGATGAAGAGCGATGATTCAGCCGTCTAAGATAAGTTCACACCAGCACCCACATGGTGATACCATCCACACGGTTATCCATACCAGAGATGGCAAATAACATTCTACGAAGGTTTTCAAAATGTTCACAAATTTATACACTAAATAAAAATATTAGTAGAACTTCGTTAATTCTAAATTCAAGGTACAAAAGATTGTGAAATTCACCAAAAATCGCAGAACTCTGGAAAAAAGCCATCGATTTTATAAAAAATGTCTCTATGTATGCATATTTCAAGAGATCATTTGGAAAACCCAGTATTTAATATGTAATACAAAGATCGCGACATTTATATTACTAAGGTACCCGAAATTGAGATAATTGTTATTCTCACTTGCACAAAAATTTGAAATATTTTTCAATTTCGTCAAATTTAAAAAAAAAATCGAATTATGTGAACTAAAATATATTTATTTACAGGGCTAAAAATTATATCGGATTATAAATTACCGGAGTTTTCGAATTATTGGAGTTAATCTAATACAAAATTAGCATTTTGGGACTTGAATGTTTTAAAAAATTCGAATTACAATGAATTTCGAATTATCCAGGTTTTACTGTAAAAACTATTTTATTTTAATGTCAAAACACATTACTGTTTTCATTAATTGTCACCTCACCGGAACTCTCTGTGTATGAAATCGGTGTCATGCTACTGGGCTACGAGGGGCGCCAAGTTTTTACAGAAGATTATTATATTATATTAGGTCCTTACATATGAAATTGACGTTTTGCCGTACTGGCAAATTTGATCTCAAATATCTTCTCTTTGGTTAGGAATTCCAAATCCAAATTTATACAGTTATTTACTCATGTATTTGTGTTTTGAAAATTATAATTCATTTGTTTTTTCCTCAATTGTTTTTTTCTTTGCATCACTCAGTTTATAAAATGAAAATCTTGAAATATCGCGTTATTTACGAGTACGAGTTCCACCGTGGCACCAGTGCTGCAGAAACGGCTCGAAGGATTAATGATGTGTATGGCGACGGTGCCGCAAAAGAAAACACAGTGCGTTTTTGGTTCCAACGTTTTCGTTCTGGAAATTTCGACCTGCAGAACAAGCCCCGTGGACGGCCGGAGACCCAAGTTGATAATGAAGAATTGAAGGCTATTGTGGAAGCGGATCCATCGCAAACCACATCCGAGTTAGCTGCAGGCTGCGGTGTTAGTGATAAAACTGTTTTAATCCACTTGAAGCAAATTGGTAAGGTGAAAAAGCTTGAAAGGTGGGTACCTCACGAATTGAGTGAAGCAAATCAACAAACGCGCGTTGACTGCTGCGTTTCATTACTCAACCGGCACAATAATGAAGGGATTTTAAATCGAATCATCACCTGTGATGAAAAGTGGATCCTGTACGATAATCGGAAGCGCTCATCGCAATGGCTGAACCCTGCCGAACCATTCAAACCATGCCCCAAGCGAAAATTGTTTCCAATAAAGTTACTTGTGAGCGTTTGGTGGACTAGTGCTGGTGTCGTTCACTACAGCTTTCTTAAATCTGGCCAGACGATTACAGCAGATGTCTATTGTCAGCAACTGCAAACCATGATGGAAAAGCTAGCTGCTAAACAACCGAGGCTGGTTAATCGCTCTAGGCCACTGCGGCTTCATGATAACGCTAGACCACACACTGCACAACAGACGGCTACCAAATTAGAGGAGCTTCAATTGGAATGTCTAAGACATCCACCGTACTCTCCGGACCTTGCCCCAACAGATTACCATTTTTTTCGAAATTTGGATAACTTCTTGCAAAGGAAAAAATTCAACTCCGATGGGGCAGTCCAAACCGCCTTCAAAGATTTTATTGATTCCCGTCCGAATGGTTTTTTTTAGTAAAGGGATCGATAAACTACCTATGAGATGGCAAAAGTGCATAGATAGCAATGGTACATACTTTGATTAAATAAATATATTATAATAAAAAAAAATTGGCTTTATGTTCCTCCCATACTAAACGTCAATTTCATATGTAAGAACCTAATATTATACAAGACATATTGAAAAATAAAATGCAAACTGACATTATAACATTGATGTTATAAAATTTTCGACTCGTAATGTGGATTAGTTGTGTATGCATATATCGATAGTGTTACATGTGGATATATGCATTTTTAGTTGCATTATTAATTGAGGTGCCAATTACTTAGCGGTGTATATTAAGCACATTAACAAATGTTTTTATGGAACATGTTATTGTAGAATACGTAGTTTTAAGAGGTGCAGTCCCTCTTATTATTAGATTACAGAGTTAAGTTTATTGAAAAAGAATAATAAGTATTATTATTTATTCTCCCGATAACGTTAATTATACCATTCATTCTTTTTTGAGAGCCTTCAAAGGAATATCGAAAGAATGACAAGTTATACACAAGAAACTGTTATCGATTATGAATCGTTAGAATGAGTTTGTTCTGAACGTACCAAAGTAAACGGCGATTCTCAATGTTACGGAACTTATCCGGTATCTCAATGATGGATTCTATTATAAATTAATATTCAGCGACAACCGGTTCGCACGAACCGGTGTGCAAGATATCACTGAGAGTCACGTATTTTTCCAACCCGATCTATAATTTTGCTTATGCATAAAATACATTAATTATTAATTAATAAATGTCAGCCTTATGACTAACTCTACATATCTCATAAAAACATTTGCAGAGACCCGGGATAAACTAATGATTCAAGGGTTTAACATTTTACAGAGCGAGGTTAACCGCTGAGAGCTTTGGTAGGTATGAAGCCGTGTATTCGCTAGGGGACAAATTGTCCCTCAACAGCAAGCGCGGCATAGAGTCTACGTGACGTTGTAACGTCGTGCACTGTTCCGCGACGTCGCGCACAACATAGCGCGGCATTTCTACGTACCGTGGCGACGTTGCCATGCGCACGGTACCCGAGCGAGCTCACTGCGACATTACGCGGAGCGTCAGTACCACGTGGTATGTTTACAAGTGAATACGCATGCACTATATCTGTCAAGATGACAATGTGGGGAAACGAAATTGTTCTTGAACTCATCGAGCTGTATCGATCGAAGATCGCATAGAATGTCCGTCCTTCTTTCTCTTTGCAGTAAATAATTTCGCATTCTCCTCTTTTTTCTCCTCTCACGTTTCGATAAACTCATTAACATAAACAGATACGCAGCTGTCATCATAACCTCATAAGGCGACATTTCCGCGACGCGTGGAAAACTATAATTATTTGCAAAAAGGACCTTGTTTTCAATAATATCCAATTTACTACAGTAAAACCTCGTTAATTTAAAATTGCGACCCAAAAAACATTTCGAATTGCGCGGAACCCCGTTTCCGCCAAATGAGATACCGCAGCTGTCATCATAACCTCATCGGGTGACATTTCCGCGACAAGATATGCGAGTCCCGGTGTGAATGACCGCGTCATTGTCCCCGAAACATGAGCGTAGATGTTGACGCGACATGCCGCGCGGAATGTTTCGCGATTTGTCCCCTAGTAAATACATGGCTTGATCATCTCATTCGGTTATCATCGGTTTTCTTTTTTATATTCACTCGCTTGCCTCGCATTTGAACCAACATTCAGCAATATTGCTATTTCAGTATCTTGACAGTTGTCTAAAATGCAAACAAACGTTAAGTTATTCACAAATTGTGGAAAACTTAACGATTGTTAACGTTTTAGGACTTTTTGATTGATTGAATTCATTAATTTCAAACCTGTCACACTTAAAACGTCAAAATTAGCGGCATTAGAATGCCTTGCAATAATCAAGATACAAAAAAGCAATATTGATTACTTCAGAATACGGCCGATAGTCAGGATAGTCCCGGAACAACAGAACCGTAGGTAAATAAAAATTTACCGTAATTACATTATCTTCTATAAAAGTGTACAAATATGTAAAATAATTGTTTGTCATAGATAAATAAACAGAAACATGAACAATTTTTTTGTTTACTTTTACTATCTACTAGCTGTAACCCGTCAAAAATGACGGTACTTTTACTATTCATTATTTCATATTCTGTATCATTTTGATTGTGCCAAATAAAATAAATGAAAGAATTACGTAGCTCCACTCTGACCCCTCCCCTCACATAGCCCAGCGTAGCTTTCTACCTAAACCACTCCCACCTTGATCATTAAAATAGATCAAAACCGTTATTTTAACTGGTTACAAAATAACCGTTAGTTGAGAATTGAAGATGATTGTATCGACGATTGGTAATCGTTTGTCTAGTGTATAGTACGGTTGTGTAGGTAACCGATAGATGCCCGCCGAATTGCAAATAATCAGTTACAGTAGACGGCAAACATCGTGCACAATTTTCGGCGTAGTGGGGGAAAGTTTGCGCATGTACACTCCATACTACCTACCTCACCACTGAGACCCAAAATTTGTCTTCTGCGCAGCTAAGCCAAGTTTGCCAGCTATTATACCAATCATACATACAACCAGATACAAATCTCAAATAACAGTTAATGTGTAACCGGCTAAATTAACGGTTCTGACGATCACTAGGAGAAATGCACTCTATGTAAAAGCAACGGTACGTGCCCGGCGTTGCCCTGGATTTATATCAAACGGTAAGGGAAAAGGGAATATTATTTTGAACAAGCCCAAAAGAGCAACGGTGCATAAAATATTTCGTACAGGCAGGGTGAGGACAACACGTCCCGCGGATGGGATAAAATGGTTAATGGGAGATCCTCAGAATCCTGAAGTGCTATTGAGCAAAATTTTAATAGGGTGGCATTCAATATAACTTTACTAAGCCAACGCGATTTTTAAACATAACAGAAAAATATTCAACGTCATTTTTTACAACTAACACAATTTTTCACAGCATAGGCGTTCGGCTTAGTTTGAAAATAGTAGTATTATTTTTGATGTGACACGCATTTCGCGTTCGCATTGCTATTTTTTTTAAAACAATTTTTTTATGTATATAGATAGTATTCAGGCCTACGAACACGTTAGATTTATTTTGATTCTATATTTTGCATACTACTAAGGAAAAAAAATTAACCTAACCAAATTGTTTTTCCAATTTCTGAGATCAGTAACTAAAAGAAAATATTTCTATAAGTTATGCTCGTACTTATTTGGTAATCTTTGCGTTATGATACACGCCATAAAGATAACAATAAATCAATATTGACACCTGTAAAAAAGATAACTCAACCTAATCTAACACGTAATGATATAGGTCAGGAAAGATACGGTAAGTTGATTTCGATTCTAACTAAAATGTTGTTATTGTTTAGTTTGTTGGGATTTAATTATTTTACAGATAACAAATCACTAATAAAACAACCTAACCCAAATTCTAATTACAAAACAGTCCAATTCTAAATCACACTAAAAAGGCGGGCGTAACACTGGCCTCGATAATTTTCACTTCAACGCACTGCACTTTATTATGGGTGTAAATCCGCTACGTCCAAAGTACCTACCTACATCAAATTTTGAAAATACCGCAAATCTCAATCAAAAGTAGGCCGTTTAGTAAACATACGATTCTATTTCGAACAGCCCAAAAATAACTATGAATAACCCAAATTTCTGATAGTTCTGCATCTAATTAACTTCTCTTTCCATGGAATTCAACATGATCTAACCTAACGCTTACAGTGCCTAATGACAATAATCAATTTATAGCGTGAGCGGAATCATACGTGAGCTATGTTAAGGACACCCGTGAACCACGATATGTAACATGCTAATTTGTTTGTGTAACTATGAGATTGAAAATTCTGTCATCCATGATTCACACAATTAAAAGGTTTTATAAAACAAATCTCAGTCAAAGCCGGCGCCTAAACTGAAGCTACGTAATTTAGGCGTGGACGTGAGATAATAATTACACCGCTGACATCACTGTTTTAAAAATTCTCCAATCGAACGTAAATACCGATCCAATGACCGAACACAATTTTCATATAAAATGATAAAAATGTTTATGACACGCAGCTGTTATTATGTATAACTATCGCACATGTGTTTTTACACTTTTACTCACGTTTTAAACGGAACACATACAAGAAAGCCAACGATTTTTGACACTTTATCAGCCCGATTGACAGATCGCCGTACCGAAGGACGCCATCTTTGAAAAACTATCAATGTGATGCCGAGGTTGCCACACGCGAGAGAATAAATATGACGGAGTAAACGGAAGAAGTAGCGAAAAATCTAAATAAGCAAATATCCTATTAACTACGTGGTACATACCGAAAATAATATTGAAATTTTATTTCAAAATTACTGCTTAATAATTAATGCATTTAAGTTATTTCATTTAAATTTCAGTATTTCATTTTAGTTTCAAACACTTCGACACATTACCACATATAGCGAGATATTTTTCAGATAGACAACACTAATAATACATTTTGCTACTTCACCGGCTTCACCGCTTTTAAAATTGCACTACTGTCCACCAGCTGTCTCGTTCATGTGTATGAACTCTCTTAGAAAGACAGAGACGCCGATAGTTTTAAAATTTTTAAAACAGTGCAATAGTAAAGTGTTCCATTAGAAGCTAGGTAAAGTGATTTGTATTAATATTTGCATCTCTTTTTCTCTGTAATACTGACTGTTAGTAGAAACGAAGCAAAGAATAATTAAGGCGCCATAATAAGCTTTGAAAACAAACCAAAAACTTCTTAAATTGTTTTCTCGTGATGATATCCTTGACGCAAAATACTCGAGCGTAGAAATTACCGGATAAAGTAAACAAAAAACATTGAATCATACACATCACGTCCCAAGAATCTGCATAGTAATGGCTAAAATCAACATCATATTTTTTTGGCGGTTTTAGGAGAAAATTTTAGAGCTAAGGACGAATCCAAGGGCGCAGAAATAAATACCGTTGCATAATCTGCAGCGGTATTAAACCTTTTTTTTCTTCGGGCCATATTATACACATATTTATGTTTGTTTTTTTGTCATATCAGTATTATATATACATAATACTGATATGACAAAAAAATTCATACAGGGGAAAACATTATTGATTGATTCAAGATTGGGGCGTCGCCACTTGATTAATCAACAAATACATTTAACTATAACAGAATGATAATACTTATCGCTTATCAGCATACCGGCCAAAAGCAGTTCAAATATTAACAACAGCTTATTTTCCTACATGAAATTTACTTTCATTTTATCTATATATATATCTATATATCTATATAAATACAATATCCAAATAAGTATACGGCATACTGGAACACGAGATTTTACTGAAAGTAATGGATGAGGTGGAATATAAGGACCTCTAAAAAAATGGTTAAAAATTACATGAAAACACAAAACTTACACTCTGTGCTTGAAACAGTCTAAAGATGAAATAACAAATTCGTTCGCAATAAATATTTCAAAACATGTCAATAGATTTTTTACACCTCTAGCGTGACGCATAGGACCTTTTGGTTTATGAACAATATTTGTGGTGGGTATTCTGATTGTTGTAGACTTTTTAGTAGACCTAACATTTCTATTTTTACCACGGATTATTTTCTGATCAAATGGTACTCGAGCATCGTTATCCAAAATGGGTGTTGGAAAAAACTGATAAATATTTTGAGGGATGGTAAAATCGCTACAAATACTAAAATATTCGTTGTTGGTTGCAGAAGATGTGGATTCACTTGTATGTTCCAATGGTGGATCTTTTTCGCCCATTTTGCAGTACTCTTCACCTCGAAGTAGTCCTCAATCTTACAGCTGCAGCTGGTCTTTACTATCTTGGTATTCTTCGGTATTCGCTTAATCATCTTCGCTGTACAATTCCTTACTCTGCATGACCGTTTCGAAGCCATTTGAAACCTTAAAACTAAGTAAATACCACAAAAGAAAACAAAACCAAAATTCATCACTTAACAAAAAAGTTATGCAGTGGCTTTTTACTACTTTTTACTAGTCGATTCGACTGACAAGTAATTCGCATATCGAAAACGGCAGCTTTTACCAGCGTGACGCAATCGCCCCTTGAGATATTCTGTCGGTGACTGAGTTGATACAGATAATCAATGCGATACACTCAATAGTTCGAAACAGAAGGCAACAAATGTTCGCTGTGTTAGTCGAAACGACTAACAATAGCCTTATAGGGTTAAAATTATTATTAATATAAACTGTAACCATGTCTAGGATGGCGTCTCAGTCTTGTTTTTACGCTCGTTAACAAAATGCATGACGTTATACGTAAAAGAGAAGATCTTATGCTCAGATCTGTTACGTATCTATCTCGCGAAATGACATAACAATTAATAATATGACATATGAAACGGAGCGACAAATTAGCTTCCATGGCCATTTCGTATCACATAACATTTAATAATGACCTCTGCTAATCTTCACAAGGAAAAATGGAGCAATTAATATTTACGATGACAAGCTGAATGATTTATGGATATTTACTTATTTAAATATTTTCTACATTTTGTTTGAAATTTTATTTGAATTTTTTTTAATTTTTATTTTATTTAATATTCATGGAAGACCAACAGCACAACAAAGAAGCATAGAAAACATTTACATAATATAGATGGCCAATTACAGGTCTCCACATTTAGTAATATGTTAGTAATGATAAATATTTATGAATTAAACTAAGGCATGTTAAAAATTATATAACAAGAAAGAATAAAAAATTTAAACAAAAGAAAAAGAAACTTAATTATTAGTAGAAAAACATAGGCATGTTAAAAAATAATACAAAAAGAATGAACAAGAGAAAAAGAGAAATTATTATTGATTAAAATTAATTAAATACATAGGTCCACATTTAACTTACTTCTGCGTGTCTCAATAAATTAATCAAAAGACATCATTCTCTTTGTAACAATGTCCGTCACTAACGCTTCGCTAGATTGTACTGTTTTCACAGCCTTAACTCGCGGCCGAAACTAACGCTACCAGATGGCGCAGTTTACACGCTTACACAAACACAAATATTTATCAATAATTTTATTAGTTGCAAAGTAAAATTTTAAATGGCATTTTGTGAAAAACTGAAGTTAAGCAGAATTCCGGCGATTAGAGTTCGCAGGCCAATCAGATACACAGGCAGAGAGCAGAGCGGTGAGTTTACTCACATTGTAATTTATGATAATGTAAAAAATATTTTTTTTTACATTTTAGATAGATTTTGTAATATTTTTATTTTGTGCAAATTAAATCTTTATTGGCATTTTATAACAGGACTAGAATAAAACTAATTAATGCAAAGCTGAAATTCGAACATAAGAAGTGCGTCATTATTGACGGAATATATCTAGTTAGAAATAATTTATTATTAAATAAAAAATAAGGTTATCAATTTTTATATTATCCTATAAAGATCGCATTAAATACAACAATACCACCATGATGCTCATAACTGAGAGCGAGACTTTTTTAAATACTTTTTTTTAATATGTCACTACATATTTTTCTAAAAATAAATTAATACAGTGAACGCCTATTTCCAAATATGAAAATAATGCGAGGTATGTAATTATTAAAAATCATAATTATCTAAATTATTATCTACAACATGCGCGATTTTGGCATCTGTTTTAAGAGATTATATGGGTTTGGAAATTATTTTTTAATCTAAAAGTACAATATATCAAGAATATCTCCCAATGTTTTAAGTCAATCGGAGTAAAACTCTAAGAAAGAGAGAGAGAGAGCCTTTGGACATTCCTCTCATAAACTAGGCCGGCCGGGAAAGTCGCAGGTATATCTAGGCAACTAGACATCTTTTCAGGTTGTAAGCCCTGGGCCATCGTACTAAAGACTTCCATGTATGTTTCTCATAAAAAAATGTCTCTGTGAAATTTCTATAATTTATCTTAATTAAAAAATAAACCCGCAGCGGATAAATCCAGTAATTGTGTTATCCGAACGTAGATACATATAAAAATACATACTCCTACATATAAAAATTAATAAATGCTGGCCTATAAAAGGAGTTAAAAATTAAAAATATTGATTTTCAGGCGTATTCTAGTCTATATGATGAATAATATCATATAGGTATACATATTAAAAATAATATTGCTTAATCCTCCACATTAAAATTATAGAAGTATCATTACCAGCTGCGAAATCTATGAACATATACTATTTCATGAGAAGAGACAACAGATGTCACTATCATAGCCCCTTGAAATATAAGGATGTTTCCCATTTGGAACATATATTTTATAACATTCAAAAAAATTCGATGTGTGGATTTTCTTACGATGGAATTGGTGAACGTTGCATTGTGTAGAATGATCACTTAAGCCAGCTCATACAGGTTTTAGTCCTGGGCCATCATACAAAAGGCTTCCATATAGATATGTTTCTCATATAAATAGTTTTGTCTCGTGTGTTGGTGTTTATACCCGAAAATGTGTGTCGTACGCACGGTCTACTTAGCTATTGTTTTTCTTTCTCGAGGGACAAGAATTCGTCTCAGGCAAGAGCAAAAGGATGACCTAGAAATTGCAACTGTAGCAGGATCTTTGCTTTATGGATCTGGAATCGTCGATTCTATGTAAGTTTAAAAAAATCTGTTTTTATGTGCGGGTACTCTAGTGATACGTACATTTCTAGAGCAGGCCGCAGACTTGTAATTGGGATAGGATAAGTTTTGAATAATAGTTTTTTTTGTGTATTTTGTACTTAAAAAATACTAATGGAATAGAATTTATGTAAGCCGTTGAAAAAAATATTAAATGACCGTTGATTGATAATGGATGAATTAGTAATTTATAAACATGAACATCAACATTTCTCAAGTTTTGATAGAAAGCAGGCGGCAATTCAAAGAAAAAACAAAGAAAACTGGAAAACCAAAGGTATTTGGCACTCCACCAAATCTTTACCGATCCATAGAGTCTGCTTCCCAGACACCCACCACCGCTACCATCTCCTCCAAGTCCAGCGGTCGCCAAACTTTAGAACCTCGCGGACCACTAAATTCATAATATATATTGAATCCCGCGGACCACGAACAGAATTTTTTAGTGTTAACCCTACAAGGCTTTTGTTATTTTTTTATACGTTGTGGCTTTTTATTAGTCGATTCGACTAACAAGTAATTCGCATATCGAAAATGGCGGCTTTTACCAGCATGACGCAATCGCCCCTTAAGACGTCCTGTCGGTAACTGATTTATACGGAGAATCAACGTGATACAATCAATAGGTCGAAAGAGAAATGTTAGTCGTTAGTCGAAACGACTAACAATAGTCTTCTAGGGTTAAATATATCGAGAAATTTTATATCGCAGACCACCACTTTGGCGACCGCTGCTCCAGTCCGCGTCTGGTGCGTGCAAGATAGTCTGCACACAACATAAAACGCCGTTGTTTCAAAAAGGCGAAAAACGCGAACGAGAAATGTCTCCGAAACATTTTTTTTTCAAAAAAATCTATACCTATTGTCTGTCTGTTCTCTATACAAATCTAAACCGCTAGACAGATCTGACCCAAACTTTGCATACTTATTCTTTAGGACCTGGCATATTTACACTCCTTCTTTACCCCACCCCTTCCTCCGATATATTTTATGTACAAATCTATACCGTTTGACAGATGTAACCCCAACTGGACGTAGTTATGCAGAAAGCGACCAACCCACAAGATGCTAATAACGAGTTTTATACGGGTTTGGATAGCTCAATACGATATATTTATTTGCTGAAAAATTTCCAAGCTCTAAGTACTAAAATTTGTTATAAACCAATATTTTTCTAACACACATCACGGTCATCTCCGTTGAATAAACTTTTAAACAAAAAATGTCGTTTGACTGTTTTCTGCGGTTTCAAATTTAGTCCTTGGAAAAAAATATCGATTAAAAACATCGTGGAATGGATGCATTATGCAAATTTTTACTAATACTACACGATAGTGGTTTTATAGAAAACATCTAAGGGGGTTGAACGATTTCTGCGCCTCAGATAATAAATACTTTTAACTTCATGCCTTATCAAATTCATAGAACATAGAACCCACAAAGAAACAAATAAGTACTGACTTTCGTAAAAATACCTCCACAATGAGCCCCTATGCAATAATTATCCAATAATTCTTTAAATATCGATGTATAATTTTTTTGTAGGTTAAAATTTTAAGAAGCCATTCTCTCAGTTCCATATTTTTTGGGGTGGACGCTTGCAGCAGGACTACGTCCAATCGATTTCTGTTACTTTACAAGATGACGCTATTATGACGTTGCGGCTGCACATTCCACTGTGACGCCGCAGTGGCGGCATTGCATTGTGGCGCTCCAACAATCGGAAACATTCTGACTCATCTGTCCTGAGATGACTATAAGTTTCATTCAAGGAAAAGTTTCCGTGACAACCTCTGCACCCGCAGGCAAAGTATTGTGATATAAAATCACTGCAGTGCATTGAAAAGTTGCCATGCCAGTTATTGCAACCTTGAATTTAACTGCGTTATCAATTTCGAATTCCGCTACTATCGATTCGAGGAATGACCACAAAATACAGTAGGTACCTACCTAATATACAAATGGCATCTTAATTAATGCAGCGCAAACACATTTTATACAGGTGTGTATAAACGTATAAATGTAGCTGGTATCAAAAATTTGGGGGTCATTTTCTTACTTCAATTTTTTAATAGAAATTAATATTTACACTTTGGGTGAAATTTCGGCAGTTACGGAGGTAAGCCATATCAAATTTTGCCTTTTTTTCAATATTTCTTAATTATTTTTTGTAAAATTTTGGAGCAACACACACAACTACATTAACTACATGCAATACCTGTATTAATCCATTCTAACTTTACAATTACAATAACAAAAACTTTACAATTTTTTTTTCAAATTTCTCCAAGGTTTTAATTATTTTATTTAACTTGCATTGAAGTGAATGAATTTTTAATATTCGACTAGCTGTAACCCGTCAAAAATGATGACACATTTACATGTCGGTTCCTAAGGAATTATTTATTTATTTTATTTTAAAAAAAATTATAAAAAAAATCGGAAAAAAATCATTTTTGTAAAAAAAATATATTTTTTTAATAAAATTTTTACTATAAAAAAGTTACGGACGTAACACGAAGTTACGCGGACGGACGGACAGACAGACAACGAAATTATTATAATTGGGATATAATTTACTTTCGTGGTAGTCTAACGTTTTGCAAAAGGTAAGCCAGAAATATTGAAAAAAAAAAAAGCAAACTTTGATGTCGCTTATCTACGTAACTGTTCTCATTTCACCCAAAATGTAAAGAATATTTTCCATTCAAAATATAATGAAGACTCCTGCGAAGTTTTTGCTACTAACTACGAGACATACTTAAAAATAAATAAAACCATTATTACTGACGACTAGCAGCATTCTACGGTCGCTGTATAGTTCAGTAATAAGAAAGGCACAGCTCAGCGGTAAGATAAAACTGCCAGGCTTTAAGTCAATCAACTTTGGTTATTGACGGAGAGAAATCAGATGAAAATCCAGGCTGCACAGATGAGATCACTAAGTAAGCAGCTGGGATGACGTTAAGAGATCAAATAATAAATGATATCATCTGAGAGGATCTTGGGTTGACCCAAAGAGGTGATAACCGTTTGTTGCTCCAAACAGAAAAATGTCAGACAAATTGGATAGAACATGGGAAACGAAAGACTGCCTAAACAAGGCCCGTAGGACCGGAGAAAAAGAAAAAGGCAAATCGAGAGAGACAAGAAAGATATAAGTACCAATAGTCCCGAGTAATCTGATAGAGTACAGGGCAGAGAGCGGTGGAAGAACGCTGTCCAAGCAAGAGACCTCGACCCAAATAGGATGAACATGATGAAGGAGCATGTGAAATTGGGTTTTACTAAAGACATGTAATTAGTCATGGACTGGTTTTTTTAGATTCCTTGAAGGAAAGCCTAGCTAGAATGTCGACCGGTGTTATCTACAGGTAAATTCCGTCTATCGCGCGCGTGCTACCTGGAGGGAGAGTGAGATGACCTATCTTCGGTCGCGCTCTCGTAGCCCCTTGTTCGACGGATCTGCAAGAACTTTTTATGACCCTAAATCTCAGTTTATAATTAATCAGAACTCACAACAATTACAATAATAAAAAATATAAAGATGACACAATTGACGTGGACGGGTCCCGTTTAACGCGTGGATTTTTTATGACCAGCGAAGAAAGCGTTTGATGCAAAACCTATTCGCCGAAGTAGTGATGGTGGAGCTTATCTGCGATGGTTGCGTTACCTAGGAGTCGCATCGCGGACTGAATAAGAACGATAAAGATCGGTTTTGAAAAAGATGTTCAAGAAGACCAGGCCCTCATTGGTCTGTTGCGCCGTTCGTAATTCATAAAAGACCTTGTTATTTAACAATATATCTCCGCTCTCGCATCAGGCGGACATTCTTTGTATTATTATTTGTACATCTTCACTTGCTCCCGGAGCTTCTCTCCAATGGGAAATAAACGTTCACGCAAAATAAACTTAAATAAACTTACAGTCATCTCTTCCTTCGGCAGGTTGATGGCCTCGATGACCTCCTCGATGACCTCTCCATTGTCGCCGGTCTCCACTTGGTCCAGCAAGACCTCCGCGTCGTCGTCCGCCGGGAGGCTCGGGTACAGCGGGGAGTAGGGCACGTTGCAGTCGTCCAGCGACGGCAGGCTGGGGTACAGCTGCGGCCTTTTGGGCCCGCGGGCCTTCTTGGCCGCGGCGACGATGCGGTGCCAACCGAACCCGTGCTGCCCGTAGTTGCGGGCGTATCTCGATAGCGACGTCATACTCAATTAATGTGGTAAATTGACTATAAATTATATTCGAGGACTAAGTCAGTATAAAAAATATATATATTTTTTAAATTCTATATTTTTTGTTTCACTTCATACAAAGTACACTTTTAGCACTACTGGAAGGGCTGTCGTCGGAAAAATCTGCGAAAAATAGAAAAAATATATTAATCATTAATATATTTAATTGAGATAAATTATAAAAGTCCCACAGAGACGAAGCTATATATATAAGAAACGTGTATGGATTTCTTTTATACGATGGTCCAGGGCTTACAACATGTATGAGCTGGCTCAAGTGATCCCTCTACACCGGTGGTTCCCAAAGTTGATAGGACCGGGACCCACCAAAAAAAAAAAATTCGGGACCCACCTCCTCACATTTTCCCAATTCATATTGTAACCATATGAAAGACTGTTCAATTAAGAAAAAAGAAAAACCTCCGAATAAAATCGAAATTTTTAATTACGAAAAATGTTAATATGTGATATTTTAATGGGAAGGATGAATTTCTTGCTTCTTTTTTGTTATAACAGCATTAGCGTTGACTTCAATTTTAGTCATTTTTATTCATATTCCAGGCATGACCAGAAGGCAGAAGACCAAGGGGGCGTCCTGAGAGAATCTGGCTGAAACAGTTGGAGGACTGCTGCGAAGCGAGGTTGCAACTAAATTGGGCTGACGTGGAGAGCGAAGCCCAAGATAGGAAGAGTCGGAACCTCCTATGCGGTGCAGGGACCCCGACCCAAGAGGATAAGGGGTAGAAGAAGAAGTTCAATTGTCTCGTACATAATACAACATAATATAACTTACAATAGCATGCTTTGGACTCTTCAAGTTTACGATCTGTTTCTCTAAAGTGAAACCCGGAGCAGGCCGAATGTAGTACGCGAATGTAACGAAAAAATCTCATAAATCAGAACGAGAATTATCTTGTAAGAACATTCATAAATTACAGATTTAGGAGATTCCATGAGTAATTCGGAATGAGTCATTCGAATAACTTTTAGGGAAAGAATGTGACTCAGCGACACTTGAGACTTAAGATAAGAATTAATGTCGATCGTAAAACCGTGGGGTTTTACGATCTCGCTCCAGACGATTTTCTCTTGAGCGAAAATTTCGACCACTTTACTTAAAGTTGAGATAATGAATGCTATGAACTTTATTAATAAAGAATTGGATAAAGGAAACTACGTCATACAGGTATATATAGATCTGCCAAAAGCATTCGACAATGTAAACCATGATACCTTATTAAACAAATTAAATAGTCTTGGGATCACTTAAACTTATTGAAAGCTATATAAAAGGAAGACGTACTATGTCAAAGAATTTCAATAAGTTGAGTGATCATATAAATGTAGACATCGGAGTTCCGCAAGGTTCAATATTGGGTCCATTATTATATTAATTATATATAGATGATCTGCAATATGCTTATTTGCTGGGGAAATATTTTGTTTATTCTGATATTCGATACTCTATTAATTTATAGTGGCGATGGTAAAAGTAACAAGTCTCAAGAACTAGAATGAGTTATGGCCAAAGAAACTTTAGATATATAGTACCAAATTATATAACAAAATGTTGAAGAGTATATATCCGAAAACACATACCACAACGTAAATATCCGAACAACATAAAATATAAGATTGAAGTTTGGATTCGAGAGACAGGTCGACCAGGTATTAGTGCCCTCAATCAAACAAATTGAACAGCGAATGACGCCTCACACATAAATACATCTACACTACAATAAACCAAAGTCATAACACAAGACGACATGTATTTAGTTATACAGCCGCTTAATTGGGACACCGCTTAATTGGGACAGCCGCTTATTTGGGACAAATCCTAAAGAACAGAAACCAAACCAAGAAACCAATATTAAATTTATATGTTTAATTGGGACAACATTCCGCTTAATTGGGACAATAAATTTGAGCGGTGGGAGAAATATTGAACTCACTGGTTACAGAGACTCGGACTATGCAGGTGACGTTAGCACCCGCAGATCAACAACGGGATGTTTTTGTACATACAACACAGAAGAAGAATATACCTACTATGAAAAAATCGTGTAAACAATAAAATAAATATCTTCCTACGCTTACCTTACTACTCGTTTTTTTCTGAACTTCTGTTTACTTTCAGACTATTTTTTTTCTAGCTTATACTTACTGTTACCATATTTTTATATATTATAACTTTGTACCAAGACACAATTATTAAGATATCTATTTACTCATTTTATACTCTGTTGCTTACTTCTGTAGTATTACTTTTAAAATATTTTTTTTTTACACTCTCACCACCGCTTACCTACTAATTATAAATATATTTATGTGCTATGATATCTGTAAATAAATTGTACTATACATTGTCTCGACACAGATTTCTCTAGTGAGACAGGCGTAGTCCAACCAAAATTTGTATAATTTAAAATAGAAATAAGTAAATAAAATAATTAACTTACAGAGCAGAATTAATGATGATTTGCATGCATATCTTTCGTACCTGAATAAAAATGCGCTTAGTATTAATGTTAAAAAACTAATTACATGATCCTAAAGCAAAACAAATAAACGGCCTTTAAGCCTAACAGTTTCTATAAAGGGAAATATTGTAAAACAAAGTGACTTTGTAAAATATCTGGGGCTTGAAATAGGTACGAGACTTCTATGGACGAATCACATTCCAACCCTTTTAAAAAAAATTGGGCCTGTAGTTTGAATGATGAAGAGAAGTGAACTGTTTTTTTTTAACAAACAGGCCGTCAACAGGTCGTTAATGACCCTAATAGATGGTCCTAGAGTGACATTAGAGTACAAAGTATGAATATTTTGTGAACATTTGAATATGATATAGTTACACAATACACTATTTACGATTAATTAATAATTAATTGATATAAGAATTTGATATAAAAACTAAACCGTTCTATGTTTTCTTTCATTGATTTAGTCTTCAGTATTCACTATAGTTTTGGACGGTAAAGAGCCATCAAATCCTAAATAAGGTATTAGTGAAAAGTAGTATAAAAAACACATTTGTGAAGTATATTGAGGAAAAATTTTATTTCTTATTATGCTCAAATTAACTGAATGCTCGGGATACAGACACAACAAAATTGAAAAAAACATTAAAGACTCTTACCGAAATATCGCGAGACAAAGAGTGAAATTCTGCGTCCAAACAAAATTACCGCGCATTTTTTTGATCTGAAAATAATTTTCCGCCGTGGCCGACATTCATCTTAACCGGGGGGGGGTCATCCATTGGGATCCTCGCGGGATAAATCTGGACTCGACGGGACGATTAAAAAAGCTATCCACTAAACATACTGGAACAATATGCAGTATTACCGTGGACCGAAATACCAGATTACTCTGTGAACATTCTTCGAATTGAAGTGCGCAGAGGAAATCTTGTCGGTATGTAGAGATATTTAATCAATTCTCGGAAGCCCGATTCCGCTCCAGCAACTGAGAATAAAAATATCCAGTTATTTGAACGCAAGCAGTGAATATTAAATACAATACAGATGTTATATTTACTTTACATTATACATGTAGTCAATGCTTTATAATTTGGAAGTAAAAAAAAACATTGAATTATTTTAATTTGTCTATCATAGAATTGTGTTTCAAATTAAAAATTAAACTTTTCAACAAAATATGATTTCATTTAAAAGTAAATTATACTAGTTTTATCTTAAATATTCCAGGTGCAATAAAAAAATATTTATAAACCAATTTTTTTTTATGAAAGTATGTTCTAAGAACACAGTTACTGGATTTTGTCCCCAAAGGGATGATCGATGAGCGCCATCGCGTGACACCGTTTTTATTTATTTCAGCGCTCAGTAGGTACTCAATGTTGCTACAACAGATTCGTCAGTGGCCGACTGTACAGTGCCATGAGTAAAAAACCATATATTTATAAAAGACTACACAACATACAAGAGTGACAAATTTTTCACAATCTCATGGTATCATAAATTGGCAATCGCAGTTCCCCGGATTGGAGACATCCCGGGACCGCATCACGGTGTTAACACACTTTGAAAGAAAATACAAAATCTAAACATAAACTTGTTGCCAGCATATTATTTATAACTATTAGTCATAATTACAAATATTAGCTTAGTCTTATTCTCGTCTTATAACTAGCTGTCTTACGTTATTTGCAAAATGATGTTATCATGATTTAATTTTTTGTATATTTCACCATAAATGGCCACGCAGGTGTAAGTATATATCCACGCTAACTTTGGATAGATCTATAATATTTTTTCAATTGATTCAGCAACATTGTAGATTGTCATTTTTTAAATATTGATTGTATTGTTTGTATGTATCTACTTATATTATTTGATTAATTACACCTACATGTTTCGGAAAAACCTTTCTGAATTTGCAAATCATTTATTAGACAATGATCACGGTTTTGATAAAAATTTAGGACTTTCTATTTTACACATAAATAATTTTGGTCTGAAATTGAATAATTTAGAATTATTAGAAACCAATAAAACATGTACTAGTGGACATAATATTATTAATAAATCAATTAAATTTAACCACTAGCCCAATTCTAAAATTTTTTCCAATAATTTCGAGTAATCAAGAACGTTAACAAAAATATTTAAAAATAATTTTTCAAATAATTTAGAAAAACAAAAGACATTATTCATTTTGATATTTTGACATATATAAAACACCCCGACGATGGAAAAGTTTTTCCGAAACATGTAAGTGTATAATCAAATAATATAACTAGACACATACATATTTAACTGTAAATGGTTGCGGATATTTTATGCGAACCGTATGTTTTTTCGAGAAACGATTCTCGACGTTTCATTGAAGTCGTATTCAAAGTCATCAGGAGAATGACCTGTACCCGCGGATTTATAGGGCGGACTGATTAATGTTTCCGGGGCCGTAAATTATATGCACTTTGTTGTGGAGTGTTCACTTCTTCTACGAGATGCCAGTGTGCTGTATGTACTAATAACGTCGGCGGACTTTTCTGCGACGTCTCTCAAAGGTTGAATCAAAGTCGTGAGGACAGGGCGCCAAACACTAGATAGTTTGTAACTGTCATCTCTATTGAAATTGGGATGTTTGTATATTTCCCTCCCTCATACCTCCACGGGTACAGTTCGTTCTCCTGATGATGTTGAATACGACTTCAACGAAACGTCGAGAATCGTTTCTCGGAAAAACATGCGGTTCGTATAAAATATTCGTAACCATTTACAGTTAAATATATCTAACGACCGTAATAATAACCTTAACTTTTTAATAGACAATAGAAATAGATACATACAAATAATACAATCAATATTTTAAGATTTATAAAATTCTGCAGTCGTATCCCAGATGGCCGCTCAGCCGCGTCGGAATAAAGCGGGATCATTATCATTTTCAAGAATACCCTACATGGTATTGGTCGGCCTACTTTGGCGAGTGGCCATGGACACACATTCGGGCCCTGCGTATTCAGTTACAATATTACAAAACTACGACCGCCTCGGGCGGAGATCGACATTTGACCCTCACCGTGCCGTGTTAGATTTACATATCTCGGTACAATTATCAACAGAGAAAACAATTTAAATGTTGGATTAATTAAGATAAATTATAAAAGTCTCAGAGACGAAGCTATGAACAACTTGTAGTCTTTTTATACGATGGCCCAGGGCTTATAATTTGCATGAGGTTGTAAACTCTGGGTCTCTCTTTATATAGAATCTCTCTACACAATGCAACGTTCACCAATTCCCTCGTAAGAACATCCACACGTTACCAAAGTTTGAAAGTCCTATATATCTTCAAATCTGAGAATCTTTCGTTTATTTGAATGGACAGACAGACAGCTAGAGACATCTGTAGTCTATTCTCATGAACTAGTAATAAATATATTTTTGCAACTGGTAATGATACCTCTATATTTTTAACAATTTATCTTAATTAATTAATAATTCCTCTGCGAACAAAATCCAGTAACTGTGTTCTTAGAACGTACTTGCATATAAAAATATTGTTAAATGTTGAAATTGAGAACCGTATCCGGAATGGCCCAAGAGCTTCATGTGCTAATTCCTAAAACTATAACTACTGGGCAGAAACACTAAATTGCATGTCTACAATACTATCATCAAAACGGTAATAACATATGGAGACATCTTGGACAATGACCCTTAAAAAAACAACGAAGGCTCTCTGGTTTGAAAATAAAGTATTGAGGACGATACTGGGATCTAGACCTGGTGCTGCAATAGTCACGTGGAGGCAAAGGAGCATTGCAGAAAGTCGGCTCCTATCACAACAACGTTTCATAACCAGCGCCATCAAATCTATCCGACTAGCTTTGTTAGGACATGTATGTTTGGCAAGCAGCGACAGAACCACAGAATAGAATAGAATAGTACACGAGGCTAAATCAACATGGGGCAAACCGCTGGGCAACAGACAGTGCCTAATGGATAATGTATTGGATGATCTGAAGATGCTAGGGGGGTAGGGGGGATCAGAGCAGAAGGCAATAGATGGGAAGTGGAAAGGCATCATCCAGGAGAATATACCCATTCCGTGATAGAATATACTCGAACGCATCCATAATGTCAACTCACGTTACCGTGAAGAATTTGTGATTTTTGTTGGCTCTTGTGGTGGGTCTTGGCCTCTTCAAGTCCTCTAATAATCTCGGAGTTGCGCCAGCTCTTTCCAGTTCTGGATATCTTTAAGTACATTATAATCCATCTTAGTTTTGGCCTTTCTAAACTTCTTCGTTCTATTCATCAGGGAATTCGGTGTTTGTTATTCAGCCATTCTCTCAAAATGACCCAACCACCGAAATTTGTAATGCTAAGCTTCTTTAACAAAGTATAGAGCTCATTGTTGTAGCGCCTGTGCCAAATTACACTATCTAGAACCGGTCCAAAGATAGGACTCAATTTTACGAGGCTTGTTTGAGTTATCGTAACATTTTTTTACGGGATAGGGTTATTATCCTACGCCAAACCACCAACCTTTTTGTTACGGTTTTTCAATTTTCTCTCACTGTTTTTCTTCCCTTAGTCAAACCACCAACCTTTCTGTTACGGTTTTTCAACTTTCTGTCACGGTTTTTCTTCCCTTAGCCAAACCACCAACCTTTCTGTTACGGTTTTTCGACTTTCTGTCACGGTTTTTCTTCCATAGTCAAACCACCAACCTTTCTGTCACAGTTTTTCTTCCCTTAGTCAAACCACCAACCTTTCTGTTAAGGTTTTTTTTTCCTTAGTCCGACTGGTTCCCGTTTTTGGAGCCGAAAATTCGCAGTATTGATTTTTAAGTAATGCAAATGATAAAAAATATTTTTACTACCTACAATGTCTTTTAAATCACATTTACGGTATTGGTCAGAAGTCATTTGCATTAAGATAGCTTCGGAGATGTTTAGTGATCTTAAGTACAAGCCTTTGCCCTTTGCTGACTGGGTACCCCAAATATACAATAGTAGTAACGGAAAATGACCCGCGGGGGTTCTGCGGAACGAAGCAGAGAAGAGCCCGGGGTTGCGTTAGGGAAGGGTTAACAACGGATGCTCCAATAATACATACATACCATGCATACGAAATCCGGTCAATTATTATACTGCAAACGCACGCAGACAGCACATTGAAGCATGAAATGTACGTAAATATATATTTCAGGAATTAAAGCGATTAAAATATTTATCTACAGGTTATGACGATATACATATTTAATGTAATTGTCTCCTTCTTTATGACAGGAGGAAAACTTTGTTGCTTCGGAAATCTAGTAAAACTCGTTGTCGGCTTCCAAATATGTAATTGGTTTACGGGTATTTCACGCAACAATATTTTGGATATAGGAATAATGTTCACGTCGCGGAGGCTGCGTAGTGATAATGGTATAAATCAAGAGAGCCAAAATGGCGCTTCTTGATTTATACCATTCTCATTCTCTCTCTCTCTCTATCGCTATCGCTTATCTCTATACTCTATTCCAGCCCTCACTCCCTCCATCCCTCACTACAGCCCTCCGCCCTCCAGACCTCGCCCTTCATCTTCCCTCTCTCTCCCTCTCTCTCTCTCTCTCTTTCTCGCTTGTTACAATTATACACCGTTCTGATTTATACACCGCTAGGACATTAAAACCATTAACTAATATAAAACTGAAATTCAAACATTTAAAGTTATATCATTTTTGACGGGACAGCTACAGTTTCTTGCAAAGTAGTGAATGTACGTCGCAGTTATAATTTATCATGATAACAAATTAAGGGCAAATGTGTATCTGTTTGTGGTATTGTCACTAATAAAGGATGGTTAAGATAAACTACTTGGAACATAGGAATAAGGCAAATCGTATCAAATTGTTGGTAATGACAATATAATATGACGCGAGCGTTGGGGGCAACCCGCCCGTCGTATATTTTCCAGCCGTGGGTGGTTCGCGATGACCAGGTTAATACCATATATTGATGATGATGACGGATGAGGTAAATCTCAATACCATTTAACACGCGTGGAGATTTTATTCGGAGATAAACCCAGAGATCAACTTGAGATAGGCGGAAAAAGAGAAAAAAACTTACACCCACATTTGTGACCACAGATTTGACAGCGAGACTCCGTACGTGTGCAAAACCTAGAACCTAGAACAGCGATGGCGGACTTTTTGAGCTAGGCATGTCAAAAAATCGGAAAATATCTAACCTATCTCTTCTGGCTTGTCATACCTACAACTCTGGAACTCGAGCTGCAGAGCTAATGGAGACGTTCTTTAATCTCGTCTTTAAATTTCTTGCGGTTTGATCAATGTATTTACTATCGCTATATCTACAAGTTATTTCGTACTAGCAGTTAAGCAATCGGCTATGGCTGGATGTGGTTGGCTATGGTGGCCGCTTCGCAGCTGCTAGTGACCGCTGCGCAGCCGTTGGTTTATGAATGTTTTAGGAACGCATACGGGACCAAAGATATTCATTATTTAGGCAAATGTTCGGTGATACGAGTATTTTATTTTGTTTTTGCAATTACACGATCGTAAAATCTAAGCTACTCGTCCAAACAATGTTGTGTAAAAGGCAATTTTTATCTATATAAAATATACCTGACGATAAGCAAATATATTTTGATAAGAATTTAACATTAACTACTTAAATTACCCCCGACAAATTAAAATTAATTTTAAATATATCTTTTAGGCATATTTTATCAATTTTTAATTAACCTTAACATACAGATACATGCCGTTGTGAACTTTGTTACAGGAATTTTAAGTTCTACAACTTCTCTATAGAAAGCATTCATATATCTTTTACAGTTAAGGCAGCGTTCGTAAGAAACGCATTCGCTGGACTGCTTTTTCTTCGACTTACGTTGCAAAATCGTCTCCACGAAAAGCATTTTATTTTAACGGGATAATATATAGCCTATGTCCACGCTGAATGTCGATTCTAAATATTGGTGATAGTATTTTAGAAATCGGATGAGTAGTTTCGGAGATTACCTCCTACATCCAAACTTACAAACTTTACCTCTAATAATATTAGCGTAGATGTGCCACTTTTTCTAGTATACTAATAGTTTTTGAGTTAAGAAAATTTTTAGAAGTGGTTGTTGATATAAAACAGAAAACGCATTGCATTTAGATAAGTTATTAATTATCTGATGATGAGAGGACCTATTATTCCTTTCAATATTATGGTAGTGACGAAATATCTCAACATGTGTACCACAATTGTCATTTCAATTGTCATTCGTATCTTCACGGTACTTAACACATTTCGTTATTTTTATAGCATTTTTTTCATAGTAGATGAGCAGATGCTATCGTATGTCAATACATTATCTGTATATGAACTTATGAAGATTTGATTCGTTTTATCGAGAGTGTTGCATGAGAAGCAGCGAGGAAAACGAATAATAAGGAAAAAGTGAAAAAAAACCTGTTTTTCAACAGAAAGATTTATATAATATTAGGTCCTTACATATGAAATTGGCGTTTAGTATGGGAGGAACATAAATCCGATTTTTTTTTATTATAATATTTTTATTTAATCAAAGTATGTACCATTGCTATCTATGCACTTTTGCCATCTCATAGGTAGTTCATCGATCCCTTTACTAAAAAAACCATTCGGACGGGAATCAATAAAATCTTTGAAGGCGGTTTGGACTGCCCCATCGGAGTTGAATTTTTTCCTTTACAAGAAGTTATCCAAATTTCGAACAAAAGGGTAATTCTGTTGGGGCAAGGTCCGAGAGTACGGGTGGATTGTCTTTAGACATTCCAAGAAGAGCTCCGCTAATTGGTAGCGTTGTTGTGCAGTGTGTGGAGTTAGCGTATCATGAAGCAGCAGTGGCCTAGAGCGAATTAACCAGCCTCGGTTGTTTAAAGCTATTTTTCATCATGGTTGCTTGTGACCAATAGACATCTGCCGCTAATCATAGGCAGATTAAGATGCTAAAAAATCCCTTCATTATTGTGCCGGTTGAGTAATGCAACGCAGAAGTCAACGCGCGTTTGTTGATTTGCTTCACTCAATTCGTGAGGTACCCACCTTTCAAGCTTTTCACCTTACCAATTTGCTTCAAGTGGATTAAAACAGTTTTATCACTAACACCGCAGCCTGCAGCTAACTCGGATGTGGTTTGCGATGGATCCGCTTCCACAATAGCCTTCAATTCTTCATTATCAACTTTGGTCTCCGGCCGTCCACGGGGCATGTTCTGCAGGTCGAAATTTCCAGAACGAAAACGTTGGAACCAAAAACGCACTGTGTTTTCTTTTGCGGCACCGTCGCCATACACATCATTAATCCTTCGAGCCGTTTCTGCAGCACTGGTGCCACGGTGGAACTCGTACTCATAAATAACGCGATATTTCAAGTTTTTCATTTTGTAAACTGAGTGACGCAAAGAAAAAAACAATTGAGGAAAAAACAAATGAATTATAATTTTCAAAACACAAATACATGAGTAAATAGCTGTATAAATTTGGATTTGGAATTCCTAACCAAAGAGAAGATATTTGAGATCAAATTAGCCAGTACGGCAAAACATCAATTTCATATGTAAGGACCTAATATATGGCGACCTTAAACCCAAGAATAAATTGCCAAGAGGGATCACGATGTAATTACATATATCAAATATTCCCTTTTAAGTATTGCTAAATAATCATCTAGAGCAGGGGTTGCCAAACAGTAGCCGCCATTGCAAATGTTGTATTCAGCTTTATCTTTGCTTTCAAAATGTGTCAGGCGACATCTAGCGAATATCACCCAATTATATTATTGATGAATTTGGCGTTAGCACTGTAGAGATTTTTCATGATGATCATTAAATTCAGTGTAAAACATAAATTGTGTTACCTTTACGTTACTACTTATCTTTCGAGAGTAACAGAATCTCTCATCGACAGGTGAAGTATTAAACCGATCGATTTCAAATATAGAATTTTTACATTGATTAGGTAGGTATTGACAAAATTAGCTATGTGTAGAGGTGGTTGTAACGGGAATACTGAGAGAAGGGAATACGAAGAGTTAATGATAGTAATATTTTTAAACAAATTAATACCCGAGTTAAAATTTATTTTAATTTCTAAACTTTAAAAATTATTCATTTTATATTTGAAAGTAATCAGTTAAATACTTCGTTAAGATATTCTGTTACTTTTGAAACTTGGACAGTAAAATATAAAATTATTTGCTAATAAACTCAAGTAGCGGTAACATGGTTTATGTTTTTCACGCAATTTAATGATCGTCGCCCCAATTATATTAACTGTATTTGGCGACACCTGGCGCTCGAATTTGTAATTGTGAAGTAGACGCAATAAAATGTTGAAAGGAAAAGCGCCTGTGTTATTTTTAACATTCAATTTGTGACTCATTGTGATTAAGTGTGACCAAAGAGAAGTAGAAGTCTTCAGATCCAGACAAAGGATCACTGTAGTCAAAGGAGAAGCACCTCTTTAGTTTATACTAAAGACGACTTCGAGCAGATCCAGGCAAGGGATCAAACACTAGGATTTATTGAAGGAAAATTATGGTTCGGTAAAAATTTTGAATCATTGAAAGTTTAACATATTGTACAACATGTTTAAGTAGTTGTATTGTCGCAGAAAATGTGAAAAAGAGTTCGTTGACAAAATTTAATTGAGAAACTGTGTTCTAGATAATTGGATGGGATTAATGATTAAATGCGGAGGCGTTCACTTTGTGGAAATCCATCACAGAGTACAACATTTTACAGAGATGGTTTTATAGTGTTAGATGTAAAAGATTAGAAACAAAAGCGCCACTATCTATAGACGAAAGAAATGAACTAAACCTCTTTTTTAGGCGGGAGGATTAGGTCAAAGCGAAAGAATGTCCCCCTCGCGTATGTTTAAGATACATTCATATTGCGTTCAAATATTAATTCTTACATAATTAAATTCCTTGGTAAATAAAACGTATACAACAGACATAATAGTTATTTTTCAAATTTTAAAATTTTTCGTTAAAAACCGAGTCTCAACTAAAAGCGTATTTTTGTCAAAAAAAAGCGCGACTTATTTACTAAGACATAGTTTTTAAGAGTATTTAAATATTATTATAGAAATAACAACTAAATAGAGGCACTTTCAAAGTAATTCAGTTAATCACTTACAGAAAACGGGGAATCTTTAATGATAAGTAGTGAGTGCCTAGGGAAAAAAATCTTTTTTTATTTTTTTTTTACATCTCAGACCCACAAAACAAACAAACAAAAATATAGAGTTTCTCCGAAAACATCTAATTATCCATAGGGGGAGGGGTATCGTAAACCTTATAAATAAGTCGATTATACGTGGTATATCTATTGTTTGATAATGGCCTTACAAGCCGAAACAGCTGTCACATTTAAAATAACACAACCTGCAGAACTTAATAATAATATTTATTAAAATGTTGTTTATTTTAAATTTCATTAAAAATCCTAGTGAGGGGGCACTATTATCATTAATAAATATAAAATGTAAATTCAAATAATTGTAAATAAAAATAAAATGGTGCTTGTTTGATCTTGGAATATTTTAATTATTTCGTAATTTAACAAGCGGCTCGCAGATCTAACTCAAATTTGGCAAGCGGCTCGCGAGGGGCCCGTCAGTCAGGATACAAAAGTATTTTCTTCTCTAGAAAAGGATTCATTTATACGCCCAGGAGCGCAGCAATCGCACAGTTACTTGTATCGCGTTCTGCGTCATTAAAGTACATACGTACTTAAATTAATGTCTACACGTCATCAATAAAATGATTATTAATACACCGACTGCGCAAATTTTAAGGCAGATTTAGAGCTTCTCGAGGCAACGAGAAATCCAAATGTTACTGGATCCAGCAACGGGAAGCTAATCGAATAAAAACAGTCAACTCTCAAAGGTTAATATTTCTGCAACCTTACTACTCGTATGTTTATGTTAATTTATATAGCGCCGTTTTTGCATAAGAGATGCTTCAAGGGCGCTTTACAGGTGCGACATCCCGAAAAAATGAGTTTTTAGGCTCTTCTACTAGTATGTTTATGTTTATGTTAATTTATATAGCGACGTTTTTGCGTAAGAGACGCTTCGAGGGCGCTTTACAGGTGCGACATCCCGAAAAAATGAGTTTTTAGGCTCGTCTACTAGTATGTTTATGTTTATGTTAATTTATATAGCGACGTTTATGCGTAAGAGACGTGCGACATCCCGAAAAAATGAGTTTTTAGGCTCTTCTTGAAGAGTTCCTGGAGTTCCACAAAGCTGAAAGCACGTTTCGCAAACTTGGTGGCTCCAGGCCTCCTTGGTACTACCAACCTGCAGAGTGCCTCCGACTTAGCTGACCGCAGTGTGAGCCGTCTTCCAGTGATATTGTCTGGGATACGGGTGATCTTTTGTACACCATCAGAGAGAGTTTGAAATTTATCCGCTCCGGCATGCGAAGCCAATGTAGCTGCTTCAGTATTGAGGATATCCGAAAGAACTTTGATGCCTTAAATATAAGCCTCGCCGCAGCATTCATCACTGACTGAAGTCTGTGATGAATGAATGAAGTCTGAGCTGAGTCCTAGTACTTGCTCTTATCAATCACTAGTTCTAAAACTAGGTTACCACACTCATGAATGCTTCCACATCTTTTTCTTTTACACACGATACGGGCACCTGGGCATGAACAAAAATCCCACTAGTGTTTATTACCCGGAAAGGCTTAGAGCCCGCAGATATTTTTCCAAACTGTCATTGTTTCCCAAATGGCACACTTTCCGGGAAGTAGCTGCCCGGCCGTTAATAAATGTTGCTAATGGGTCGTCCCCACCGCCGCCGAAAGAGTATAAAAGCCGTGCGCTTTTACCATCCGGCAGGTCAATCTGTTTGGAAAGCGCTTCCAACTGCTCTCACCTTTTCAGATGTCCGGAAGGATATTCCTGGAGAACCTATAAAACCTGACCACGCCGCAGTAGAGACATCTGCTGGACCGCATGCTGAAACTGTATAACCGGTCCCTGCAGAACCATCACCGAAGAGTCTCTCCGCCTGAGATTTCATCGTTCATGCCGTCGAGCCCTTTTCAGCAAGAGCCTTCACCGAATCCGCGAACTGAGATCACCGAAAGTTCCACCATAATACAGTATCATGTCTATGCCAGAGACCTAAGTGCCTGTGCCAATTTTCGATGTGTAGTTTTGGCTTCCTAAGCTTCTTCGCCCCATTGGTCATGAATTCAGCAGGGACTTCGGTGCTTATTATTCTCTTATTCTCTCCACATGACCCGACCGCCGAAGTCTACCCAACCTTATAATTTTTGTGACTCTTAGCTCCTTAAACAAAGCATTGAGCTCATTTTTATAGCGCCTGCGCCAAAGTCCAATATCTAGAACCTGTCCAAACATACGCCTTTCAGATAATTACAGATTTCTGTAAAAATATCGATATTACAGACATACATACACTTTGTTTTATTACTTACAGAAAGGATAATGACTTCTCTAATAGCTAGTTGCATTTGTATACTACGACGCGACGTATTGTGTCATAATTATCATTGTTAAATACCATTTGTCTCTAAATAAACCTATATCAATATTTAAGTGCTATTTTACGACTTTTGATAATTTTCTGTCAAACAAACGAGCTAACAGAAGCCGGCCTACAAACAAATTTAATCAACATTAGATTAAAAATTTAATCAACATCAACATTAATCAACAACAGACGATTGAATACAAGAACAGGAAAACACTGAATGGTGAATCCAATTGTTAGAAATTTGCGTATTTGAATCTCGGGATTAGTAAATTTTCCCATCAATTTTATATTTATAAAATAATTCCAGACAGAACATGTATAATTTATGTAAGATATTAATTTACACCATAAACAACACTCGCTCACGGCGAGGATTGTTGCTCACGCACTCTATGCTTGTGCGGTAATTTATATGACGTACAACATTTTAATTTATAACATAACTCTTATTTTTTTACACACTAGCTATCTATCAGGATCACTAGCGGCGTATTAATAAAAAGTAGATGCGATATTAAAGTAAGTAAAGAAACTTTGAACCAAAATAACATAAAAATTAAGGCGATCGTCTGGCAACGCGAGCAAAATTCGATGCTTTTTGTCATATGTTGGGTATAAAAGCAAAGGCAGCAATATCAAAAAAAAATTAATGCAGTCATCGAGGATTACTAATTTATAATATACTGCGTATATTATACATAGCCTAAACATTTATAGGAAACATGATTTTGGAAGGGGTAGACACATAAAATCTAGATTTCAGTACATTTTAAATTAGTAATCCTTAGTGACTGCATTGAAAACATTTTTTTTAATTTTTGGATATTGCTGCCTTTGCTTTTATACCCCACATATCTTCTCTTGCATTTTGTATCTCATCTCAAAGGTATCAAATTGAAATTTATTCATTAGGTTGCATTTATTACTAGCTGTAACCCGTCAAAAATTATGGTACTTTTGCATGTCGGTTCCTAAGGAATAAGTTTGTATCTATTTATATACAAAAGAAAAGAAAAAAATTACTACAAAGAAAAAAAAGAAGAATTTTACGTAAAAAGTTTACGTAATTTTTTTTAAAAAAATTACATAAAAATTGTTACGTTTTTACTCGCTAGATATCTATACCATGAAAAACAATAGTTATAGTCGAAAATACCTATTAGTGAACTTGCATGTTTATATATATAACATTGCATGTTTTTAACTGTAGTTCTTTGATTCTCTAAACATAAAACCTTTTAACTATTTTTTTTAACTTTCCGTATTAGCGTAAAAATACTAAAGAGCACGTAATAAGAAAGATTGGCAGCAAAAATACATTTTTTATACATCCCTTCATTTTTGAACAGCTATATACAATTCCAAGCGGTTAGTGCACGGGCGCTGATAATCCGCGTATCCATGTAATAAAACACGAGATTGGTTTTATTGCTATATTTTAGTAATTTGACCTTAGAAAACGAAATATGATACCAAAAGGAAGTGATCGAGTTTTATATCATTTTTTGCAATTAACAAAAAGTTTACGTAAAACATATTGATACCCGTCCCGCACTCAGACGCTAGTCGGGCGAATGTTATGATAAGAGTAACTGCTCCTCTCGAAACTATAGTAGTGAGGATTTTAACTCATCGTTGGTGCTTTACAATGTTCAATTAAGTTAAAATAAGAACGTTAAGGCTAGAAAGAGTCTTGATGTAATTTTGATAACCCGAAATTAATACGAGATCCTATTTCCGAAACAATTGTAATTATATTTACTAAGCGAGATTCAAAATGCTTTAAACTAGTCCGAGATCCTAGGTTTCGTTTCCCTAATTGTAAATTACAAAATCCCAATCTATATTATAATTACTCCAAGCAATGTCGTACGTTTCTGCATTTGGATGATGATTTCTATTTGTATACAATAATTTTGCCGCTTTGTTTATCGCGTCCGGTGTCGCAATGAATAACACGTCTGACTGCGGATTACAAGATGCCAGGTTCGAAACCTGGCAGGATCGAATTTTTTTTACGGTCGAGAATATTTTTTTTGTTGAAATTTTAATTGCATTTTTGGTTTTGAACATTCAAATTTGTTTATGTAAAAATTAAACGAAGATTAATTTTTTATAATGTTGTATAAAAATAAAAAACACTGCGAGAAGAGAAGAGAGTAGGTACCTACCTATCGAACTATGGTTTATTCCGCTCTGACTTATTAATCGGTTAGAAATTTTGAATAAATACTTTGCCTTAATTATATCTAAACTGTGTTTGCTGCACAGCAAACACATTTGTCCGCGAAGCGGCCACAATAGCAAAAATGGAAATTTGCCAGATACAATTGGCCGCGAAGCGGCTGACGTAGGCATAGGTAAACAATTGTGTCTGCTGCACAGCAAACACAATTGGCCGCGCAGCGGCTATCGCTGGCCGCGGAGCGGTCATCATTGGCCGCGAAGCGGCCACAATAGCCGCCCGCAGGGCCTAGCAGTAAGCAATCGGCGAAGCCGATTGCTTTCCTGCTAGTAATAATAATTTCGCTGTCCGCCTGTCTGTCTGTCCGTAACTTCCTGTAACGTTAGTTTTTTTTTTAATTATTATTATTTTTTTTTTTTTTTTTTACCCTACCCTCTCTACGACACATTTTCTATACAAATCTACACCGTTTTAGCTAAATTTTGCTTACTTATTCTTTAGGAACCGACATGTAAAAGTACCTACGTCATTTTTGACGTGTAAGGATATTAATTTCGCATTGTTTTTAATTTATTTGTTATACAAAGCGTGTGATATATTGCTTTATTTTATTAAATACTGTTGCTGTATTGATGGAATGAAGGAATATTCAATAATAATTATTATTATTGGTATTGCAAAGATTGCCTTGAACTATTTAGTTGACACGATCACATATCAATGCCGAACAGCGCGAAAAGAATTTACATCACATTGGAGATAAACAATATCAGCATTACTAAATAGTATTGCGTAGCATAGTCGTGAAATATCGACATTATTACAAAATAATTTAATTGGGGTAGGGTTACAAAATGCTTACACAATTTTTTAATATTTAAAAAATTGAATACAGAAAGAATTTTAATACGAAAATTAACCATTTATTTACGTATTTTGAAGACGATAAGACTTATCCTAGATAGACGGATCCTTAGACGTGCGCATTTATCGATCACTTTATAGAAATATATAAAAATAAAAATAAATTGGATTAGTCGCACCAGTTCAAAAGACGCACAATCTAAATAAAATAACTTCTTTAACTGTAAATGGTTACGGATATTTTATACGGACCGTATGTTTTTCCAAGAGACAATTCTCGACGTTTCGTTGAAGTCGAATTTAACGTCCGCCCTATACCTCCGCGCGTACAGGTCGTTCTCCTGATGACGTTGAATACGACTTCAACAAAACGTCGAGAATTGTCTCTCGGAAAAACATACGGTTCGTATAAAATATCCGTAACCATTTACAGTTAAATATGTCTAATGACCGTAATAATAACCTTAACTCTTTTTTTCACGATTAGTAAATGTAATGTGAAAGCAAACAAAATATTTCGTAGAGCAGAAAATTTTGAATTATCGAATTTATTTTACTTTTGGCGCGCATCAAAATTTGGAAAAAAAAAACAGTACTACCACAGATTATAAAGTTGTACAGAGATTAATTTGAATGAAGATTAATTGTACAGACAGCTCAGAACCCTTGCGTCCTTTTGCCTTTGCAGACAGATAGAACCCTTGCCGCCCGCTGATTGCGTGTAACACTCTAATTACGTATCTAAAGTTTTAATTCCAGCAGGTTACGGACATTAGGACAGACAGACAGACAACGAAAATATTATATTTCGATGATTAGATAGCAACTGCAACATGTTTTATATTTAATCGCATTCAAATTCACAAAATGCACGCATATCATTATTTATCTTTACGTTATCATCCTCGAATGCTATGTTTATTGTGGGGATGACATCTGTAAGCCGTACACTGAAAAATAAATATAAATGGGCTTTATTTTTTAATGCCGTTCCCGTCTTATTACGAATCGGCCTTTAGAAAATGGCCGTTTCCTCAGCATGTGCCGTTATTGACTGCGATTTTAAAATAGCCATCCGAAGTGATTTTCGTGGAACTTTATTTAACTAGCGGACGAAAGCGCAAATAGCTCCCAGACAAGGTTTTATAAATAGGTACCTCCTGTTAATATGTAAAGATTTGTTCCAGCGGATCGTTCTCCGATTCAAACTGGCAGAATTATGAATCGTTCAATTTGATTCGATTAACAATTCGGCAAAAACGAAGGTGCAAGATTTAAACGATTTTTCACAACTTATCAATCACCCAATCGAATGAGCAGATGGTTCACACAAACGTTTCACTCTCATTCAGTAATGTAGACCTTTATTACTCCCTTTATATTAACTCATAGCGTCTGCTTGCTTGCTTGCCGGCTTGCGGTCGAAAAAACTTTGGATCGATTTTTGACCCTTTTCCCGTGATCCAATCGAGCTGAAACTTTGCAAGCAGACTCGTGGCGACGATCAAGGAGATCTAACAAATTTTCGTTAAAAAAAAAAGTTATAGTATAATTTCGGATTTTTAGAAATTTTAATGGTTTTTTCAAATTGGAATCATTACAAAAGTTTGTTAACTGGCAACGGCGGCCCGATAACGTCGCGGAACATTTTCTAAATTTGAATTACTCCGTCGGTATACATAATAGGTACTTCACTACGAATTTCGAAAATCTAAATTGACTGACAAATGTTTTTAGAATTTAATCTTCAAAGCATGAAGTTTCTTATCAAAGCTCAAAACATCTGACATTGTAGAAATATATTAAATTACTGTAAGTTTAGTGTTATGTTATATGTTTTAATTCGTCTTTAATTGTTGTTATATTTTACAAAGAAAGGGAGTATAATAAAAACTTGGTTTTTATGTGTTACTTTTTTTTGTGATCTGCATTCGGGCCTAGTTAAATAAACTGAATGGCAAGATTTCACTGATCAACCTGCCGCTTTTGATAACCGATCTTGAAAGATACTCCAGTAACACCTGTTGATCTGTAAATATCTTTACTATCGATATGGGAAAAATTTAACGTCAGGCCGTCAGACGTAAGTCCCAATTTGATAAAAAACATCATTGACGTATTATAATATAGACACGTTATTCCCATACTAGCCGGCTTTTATATGTAGCAAATATTGCATTGAAAGTGACAAGAAATCACATAATCAAGTAATCACGTAAAAATCGGGTAATTTGAAGTCGCGGTGACTAAAATAACATACTCATTCTTACAATAGTGTACGATACTCTGTTCCTTTTTCCGCGTAGCGTCGCACCCGATCACAAAGAAGGCCCGTTCGATAACGAATGCAAGTAAGGCAATTGTCTTACTCTTGAGTTGCCAAGATTTCATGCTTGTAACGTATCTATAGTTTATTAATCATTGGAAAACATTATTCAATTCGTTAAATTAAATTTATAACAATTGAGCGAAATTCAACATTCTTACGTTTTTATCGCATTTTTGGATGGAAATAAGGAAATTTTTCATTCTTTTTTACAGCACTGAACGCCATAAATGAGGAAGCTAGCCTTCCTCAATCTCTTCTTTTCCATAATTATTTTTCACGTAGAGAAATTCTAGCCATTTTTGTATATTGTCGTGGGTGCACAAAGATCTGAACATCAGGCCAACCAACCTCCATAGCCCAATAAAGGATGTTACTTAATTATCGAATAAAATAAACAGAGAGTAAAAAATGGAAGACTTAGAATGATGTTCAAAGATGCAAAGAATGCGCGATAGATCTGGTAAGTATTCCTCGTATTTGGCCTGTTTTTCCAAATCCGGTTTAGTCGGATATTTGATAAAATAGACCGGATGGCACTCGAATTCTTTGATATTACTATAGGTACGACAACTATCGTTTCGTTTCCGTGACGGCATTTTGTTTTAATTATATTTTAAAATAGGGGGTGAGGTCAGCGCAAATCTTAAAGACTAACGATGTATTTAATATTTGGTCCCGATAGAGGAAGGGTGAGATGTCCTAAAGTGCAACTAAGCAAAATTTGGAAGGATAGCATTGAAAAAAAACACCTTTGTTTGTGGAGTGGCCAGATGGAGAGCGTTTTTATATATTTGCGCAGGATCCTAAAGAGTATGTGTGCAAAATTCAGTGCAGAATAATATAGGTGATAGAATTACATGCATTAAAATTTATTTATAAATTAGCCACACACCCATGAAAAATCACGGAACATAATTTAATTATTATTTATTTATTTTATACATAATAAAAAGCCTGTCGAACCTAGGAGGCGTAAATTAATGGTTCGCGTCTTAGCTAAGCCCTGCTCTAACAATGTGTAGTATATACGGTATATTTTTGACGGGCCATGGAGAAGCGGCGGTGGCTATGTCGATTAGTTGCCGTCCGCGCGTCCAAGGTTCGAGTCATTCTCCAGCCGCGTAAATTCGTTTTTAGCCGCGAATCTCAGGAAGTTACGGGACAGACAGACAACGAAATTATTACTCGTTTTACAGGTGAACAAAAATGGGAAGAATGTATTTCTTTCTCCACGTTCAAACAAAAAGAGAAATCAGTTATGCGTACATCCAGCACATACATGACAAGGTTGCCATTTAATTTATTTAATTTAATTTAACATTGAATTTTGTTCAGCTCTAGCTCAAAAACCGTATATAATAAGTTTGCTTGTTCTAATACCAAAGTATTTAAGTCATGACTTTATTTTTGTCATCTTTAAAATTCTCACTAGAAACTAAGCTGGATTTTTTTGTATATTCACGCATAATTTATGCGGCCGGATAACACAATTTATCCAGTCCTTAAAATCTGGCATCCGATATCCGACGAAAAAATTCACTTTATCATTGCACTTCACATAGGCATGTGAATCTCGAATGCGAAATCTGAAAGATGGATAAAAATATAAAACCATCTCATTGATGAACTAAAACAATGTACGTCACTAACGCCACAAGATGTACGTTACTAACGCAAATAATGAGGAGGTGTATAAAATGAAGTATAAAAAAAGAAAAAAAAACATAATTATTTATGTAACAACGTCTGTCACTAATAATACCAGGGGCGTACAATAAAATAATTTTATTCAGTTCTAAAACAATTATCTAGGCAGCATTACTGGCGGACATTGTTACAAAGACGCTAGATGGCGCTATTTTCACAGCCTCAACTCTTGGCCGAAATATATAGTAAAAGTACGTATTTTTTACGGAGCTACTGAACCAATAATAGCTCACCGTCTTAATTAATAAGTTTATCAAAATTACTATCAAAATTATCACTTATCAAAATGAATAAGAACAATATTCATTTCTTACTACCACATTATCGGCATTTATACATATAACATATACTATACATACATAATTAAATTAATTATAAGTATTAATTATAAATAAAATAATTATAATTATAAAAAAAAAGATAAAATTAAATTAAACTAACAATATTAAAAATAGCGTCGTCAACCCTTCAACATTTACATAAGATTTAACTAATAAGCATGAAGTTGCGCAAGAATAAAATTACTCATACTAAGATGAGACGTATCAACTACCTACATCAACATTTTTATGACAGCAGCCTTCAATAGAATCAAACGTAAACAAATAAAACAGTAAGTATTGGTTGCAAATGGTGCGTTACTTACTTGAAAGCCAAAGCTCGCGTTATTCTGTAGATTCACTTTTTAAAAACTCAGTAAAACATCACTCTACTTTCTTTTCCTTCAGCGCAGTTAGCAGCAAAATAATAATGTCATGCGATAACCAGACGAACGTTAAATAAAATAAGCATTCACGGACGGGACAGGCGGGCGGCCCACAGAACGAGTTTTTAAATAGTTTTCCAAAAACCAGCGAACGTTAAGAGCGAATGAATAAATTAAGACGAATCGGGATAAATTTCCAAAAATTGAACACTCAGCGGGAAATACCAAAATACGAAAGCGCACAGCGGCAAAAACAATAAATGACAGATTTCAACAGTGTTGCTATTCTCCAAACGAGCACGAGTTGTAGACAGTTGTGGATTTAATTAATTATTCAAGTACTTATGACCTTACACAGTGTTGCATAAGCATAAGCATGTACTAGTTGCACCGAATCGAATAGTATTATAATTTTATTAAACCTATATTTATTTTAATTATATGGATGCTTAATGTAATTAAATAGTTTATTTATATACAATGTAGAAGTTAAATCCTTTGGTTTGGTTAATTAAACATCCACAAGCTATACAACTAAGGACAGAAAATGAAATATAGATATTCCACTGTTTTAACGAATTTTATTTATAATATGAAACAACGTTAAAATGCTAAAACTTTATAACGAAAATAAATTGCTTATTTATAACTTATTTAAAGAGTGAAATTCATTCGGCGACCCTAGTGGCTCAATGGGCATGATATTAGCTTCTCACATCGAGGGTTCCGAGTTCGATTCCCAGTGAGGTCACAATTAATCTGCGTAATTTACTCAAACATGAGTGTTTTGTAATGTGTTTCGCTTCTGCAATTGGGTATCTTGGCCCATTGAAGCGTAAAATTAAAAAATATTAAATGTTAATGCCAAAAAATCAATAAGACCAGCGCTACTGGGCTACGTTCCTAAACACTACGCGTTTCTTCCGTCGTGTCTTTGACATCGCATAAAATCCGCAGCCGAATTTAGCAGTCAAATACAATATTTCGCGGCAGACCGCGCGGAGAACAAATAAACGTGCGGACAATCCATCGAATGTGGCGCGTTGCATTTAAAACATGAGACGCGACGTCACCGATTTTATGTTGACGTTAAGTTCCGCGGGCAGAAAACCGAACCGTTCCTCTAGCGGATTGACCGATGATCTGCTCAGTGTATTCGATAAGCGCATAGATACTGTTCAGAAGACGCGTATTACGCTCGTTTTCGAGATATTGGAGCTACATACATCCCGTCCAGATGCTGACGCGCATTTGCTCACTCGCGCGTAAGACGCGCGCTACGCGCGGGACTTTCGACTCGCTCGTTTTGCGCGCGAGCGCCGCGCGAGTTGAGATACTCGGGCGGCATTGTTGCGTCGAGTACTACGCGCGAGTCCGTGGTAAAGATGCGCACAATCACTCTTTTGACAGATCAGAGAGTTATAATTTTGGCTTTGGGTCTGGAATATCTAAAGTGTTTTCGACAAGTTTTTTTTTAAATATAAAATAGAGTTTAAAAAAATTGTGGAGTCATTACTTTTGCCGTATGCGCCAACATCTACTGAAATAAAACAATAATTTGCATATCTGGACGCAATATAAATTGAAACGTGCGAGTGGACTCGCGCGTAAAACGCGTCATCTGGAAAGGCTCTTATTGTATGCAAACAAACGTAGCGGCGCGGCGTTCCGCGGCGTCAAAGACGCGCCTAGTATGGCGCCGGCCTAAGTAAAGGATTTATTGTTTAGTTTTAATACAACAAGGCTTATTTAAGTACAAGCAAAGTGGAAATTATTCAATTAACAATGTCATACAGTATTCCAAATGTTCTCATAATGACTGCTTATGGCGGAATGCATACATGTTAACTCATTTAATTGATTTTTCTCAAATAAAATATCTAAGGAGGTAAAAAATCGTGCATTATTTTTACATAACATAATTTAATTAAAAACCTAATTTTGTGTTTTTTTGGTGAACTTTTTATTTTTAGTAGTCATCTTTAACCCTGAAGATGGACATAAAAATACGGCTTCAAGGTAGAATTACCTAGAGAAACAAAACTGCTGTCTGACGGCCATATATTCAAACAATTGTGCTTTTCTTCTCAATGTATGGTTATTTGTGAAAAAAATAAATAAATACACAATGTACAAAAGTGGCCTTAGGTTGCAAATAAAAATCTCTCTGTCAATATGTGTTACGGAAAATAGACTTTTATCAGCATTGACATACTCATGATGGTAATAATACTTTTTTGCATCGAAGAGTTATTGTAAAAGTCCCAGGAAAATCTAGGGTGAGACTGTTTATTCAGGTACCTAACAAGTAAAACCATAGAAAATATCAAGATCGCAATACGTTTATGATTCATCCTTCATCCTTTATCTAAGCATTAAGCTGTCATTTAGCATTTCGGGTTGTGCTCCGTCGCTCAGTCTGTAAATATTCAAAAGTTATTTCCGTGCGATTGGTTGTGATTTCAGTCACAATCGAATCGAAAACCCTCCTGCGGACTATGAAGATTAGATATTCTTCTATAACTTCTACTCGCTTCCTATTTATTTGAGGTAAATATTGTCCTTAATAAAACATCTCTGAACTTTTAATGACCCTTGATTGGCCGACGTATTGCAGCGCCTGGATAGATTAATCTTACTATTTTTAGCATCTCAATATGGGCATTGGTTGACTCATAAGATCGTCCTTATCGGTGCCAGATCGGTTAGTTATAGTTGTATAACCTAGACATCCTTTTCAAATGGTTTGGTAAGGATGTCGTTTTAATTACAGTCACATGGTTTGTCCTTTGTGTAAAGGTGTTGGTGCGAACAAAAAAAGTGCGATAGATTTTATCTGACAAATATTTTTATAGTAGTCAGTACAAATAAATAATAAAATAACATTAAAGGTACATGTAAGTCTATAACAGATTGGTGATTCGTTTTACTACCCATAATATTATTATACGACGTGTTGTTCTTTATTTGAGTATTAAAGACAAGAAACTTCTGTTAAACAAATAATGTTAGTTTCATATGTTGTTGATGTTATGATTATTCTCTTAAGATTTGTCGATTCCATGTAAGATATCATGCAATCAAAAGTATAACAAAGCTATAATCAAAAGTGTTGGTAAACATGGAATATATGAGATTTTACCACTCAGAATAAAACACAGTCCACGGATTCTGAGAACCAAACATTTTCTGTCTTTTCCTCCGATTTTACTCCTTATGTCTGCTTAAGTCAAGACTTAAGATTTTGTTTGTTTCTAAGTAATTCATTATTGATATTGATGTGATAGAATAAGAGGCGTCACTCAATAAAAATAAATTTAAAAATATAATTTTTTTTAACCACTCGCTTGCCCCGGTCCAAAATAGTAAACTTTCTGGGAGATCCCTTAAGGCAGTCATGTCCAAATTTTTTTTATTAAAAAGTATTAAAACATTTAAGTATTTATTATGTATTTAAATGATTATAAAAAAACTGCTCATAATAAAAATAAACAAAAAATTTTTTCATGTCTGTTTATTTATCTATGAAAAACAGTTATTATCTGTATACACTTACATAGAAAATAATGTAATTGCGGTAAATTCTTGGTAATGCATTCACATGTAGTGCAGCTGGCCGTTTGTTCTGGGGAAATCCTGACTATATTTGTTAAAATGAGGGGCAAGCGAATTTAGTAAACAAATTTAGTAAATAAATAATCACATTCATTCTGAAGATTAAATATTTTATTTAATGACTACCTAATGGACCTTTTATGTTTTTCACTTGTTATATTTACAATCCGTCATGACACATAGCTATCATGCTTTGATATATAGAAATAATCAGTATTGGGGAAAACTTAAGAAGTTTGGTGTAGCAAATTATTACAGCAGGTTTGACTCCGATCAATAATCAATGCTATAAAGCATAAATGCAATTTTGTATACTATAAAGACATTAAAAAGTGGAAAATCAGTTGGACCAGACGATGTATACATTGAACTGGTGATGCTATTAAAAGATGACAACATTAACCCTGTTGTACAATTTTTTAACGCAATATATAGAACAGGTATAATACCAAATGACTGGCTTAAATCAACCTTTATCACTCTACCTAAAAAGCCAAAAGCAAAAGAGTGTCAAGAATATAGAACAGTAAGCTTGCTAAGTCTCATGCTCAAAATATTCCTCAAAATCATACACAGCAGAATTCACAAAAAGTGCGAAGAAGGCATGTGCGAAACACAGTTCGGATATAGAAAAGTTTTAAGCACAAGAAAAGTCCTTTTTAATGTGAACTTCCTAATGTAAAGATGTTTAGATGTTAACGTAGATGTGTATATGTGCTTTGTGGACTGTGAAAAAGCTTTTGATAAGGTCCAATATCCGAAACTTATACAACTAATAAAAGACATAGGAATTAATGATTATGACATCCACATCATCAAACATCTGTACTGAAATCAAATATCAAATGTTAAAGTTGAGGGCACAGAGGGCACTGAGCGAAGACATCCAATTAGGTGTAAGACAAGGATGCATCTTATCACTAATGCAATTTAATCTCTACTCCGAGTCAATATTTAAAGAAGCCCTGGAGATATTGCTCCAGGGATATTGGTAAATGGAAAACCATTAAATAATATTAGATTTGCGGACCTTTGATGATGATTGATGCAATCATGGCATGCACATATTTTACATATCAGCAAAAAAATATTTTATAGTATTCACTCCCTATACAGATTTAAGAACTTTCTCCCGATTCACCGTAAAATAAT
This sequence comes from Agrypnia vestita, assembly GCA_016648135.1. Lineage (NCBI taxonomy): Eukaryota > Metazoa > Arthropoda > Insecta > Trichoptera > Phryganeidae > Agrypnia > Agrypnia vestita. The sequence continues at coordinate 33,508 of JADDOH010023617.1, read as the reverse complement.
AATTACACAATCCCTACTTGACTATGCTGATGTGTGTTACTTGGATGTCAATATAGAGCATCTCAATAAACTGGAACACCCTCAATACGTATGTATCCATTTCATCTTCATCTCAGAAAATTCAATCACATCTCATCTTTCTGCAATCTTCTACAATCTGATAATGCCATAACATCCATGTTTTACCTCTACTTTATAATGTTCAATCAACACTCAACTAAGTACCTGAAATCTAAATTCAAAATTCTATCTAAATGTGACCTTCCACACCGTTCAGCTGACAGTACTTCACTATCTAATGAATTACTTCACATAATGCCAAACTATCACTTCACATGATGTCAAACTATCACTTTCACATAATGCCGAATTCTTATGCTTTTCATTCAAAGTGCAGTCGGCTAGGCTGTGGAATCAACTATGCATAGATATCACATCATCAGAGATCATAACTATCTTCAAAAGCAGATTAATGCTATTTTGCCTTTCTCTTAACCTAGTTTAACCCATCCTTATCCCCATCCATCTCCTATTCGTCATGTTATCATGGAGTTTTGACACTATAGCATTGTATACTGGAAATATATTTTCCACCATTGTAATAATATATATACAAAAAATCAATAAATAAATACATCATCATATTAATATGTGAATTGTTTCAGAGTGGGCAGAATAGGCTGGTGTGAGATGTTTCCTTCGTGCCTTCCCACCATGGGCGCGGGTCGCAAGCAGGAGAGACAGACCGGGAGAGAGCCCGTGGTCCTCAATGTGTATGATATGGTAATGCTCACATACTTCCAGGCCCGTTATTTAAATATGCATATTGTGCCTTGGAGTGTAGATAGCGACCCCTAATAATGTGTGTAATACATCAAGGGTTGTCAGTCAGTTATGTGCAGTCAGCACTTAAAATATAATTTACTAATAACCAAATTAATTAATCAATTAGAAAGACATACAGAAAAATCTAATTCACGAAAAAATATTAGGTTACTACCTAATATTTTTTCGTGAATTAGATTTTTCTGTATGTCTTTCTAATTGATTAATTAATTTGGTTATTAAATATTTCACAGAACTTTGTTCTGAAAAATTACAACTTCACAAATATGAATGTGTTCTTGAATATATATATAATTTACCTATCTATCTGGTTCGAGGGGTATAAAAACACTGGCAGCAATATAAAATTTCTCTTGGATCTGATGAAACCTACATCTTATTGAAATATGTTTTAAAAACAACTGCCACCTCAGTATTCCTTTTATATATGTGTATAAATAAAGAAATATTTAACTTATAAATACATATAATTACTATTTATATGGGAATGTATGTGTGAACTGTCATGGGTGTTCTAGTGCTGACGACCTGTCTTGAGGCTGGCTCACATCACACAATGTAACATTCACCAAATCCATCCAAGATCCATCAAATTTTGTAATTCGTATACACAGTTTTTATCAACCTTATTTTGAATTTTTATAAAAGCTATGCTAACGCTATGTTTTTTGAAAATTTATCATTCCCAAAAATTATAGATGTCGCCGTTCTGGTAAAAGAGACTTCTATATTTTTAATTGGAGTTTTTGAAGCAATATTATTTTTATGATATTCATCCGAATTATTACCATATACACTAGAATACGTCTGAAAATTATTAAAATTTTTTACTCATTTTCTGACTAGTTTATATTGATTGATTTTTTTGACGCTGTTTATATTGATTGTGTTTTTTGACACCATTTTTTGTGGTATTCATTTCTGTGTAATTGCAACACTGTCGCAATAAACTGAACTGCTTATGTCGCCCTTTATATAGACAATGTCATTTCTTGAATATTCTGCATTGATTTTGCGTATTCTATTTTTAATAATTTCTAATGATTTATAATAATAAAACATTCCAGACCTACAGCAGCCATATTATTATTTGATTATATGTGGATCTTCTTGATTTAGGATCGCGTGACATTAACATAATTTTTTAATATTTCCAGTACTGGGTGAACTCTTACACCGCCAATCTGGGCCTCGGCGTATTCCACAGTGGGGTTGAGGTCCACGGGGTAGAGTACGTATACGGTGGTCACCCCTACTCCTTCACGGGAATATTCCAAATCTCCCCCAGAGACCCCAAAGAGTTGGGGGAACAATTTCGCTTCAGGTTATTCTTTATTTTTAGCTATCAGAATGCAACTAGTTTTACTGGTTGTTTGCTCTAGGGCCACTGCAAAATATAATTATCGAAATTCACATATATTCAACATTTGGTAATATTTTTATTTTTATGCTTTTTTACAGACAAAGCCTCAACATTGGTTGGACGGATTTCACGGCAGATGAGGTTCGATCAGCAGTGGTCGAACTGGGCAAACAATTTAAAGGAGACAGGTTAGTTGTAATTTCAATTTTGTGCAGATTCGATATTTATCCATTTTTTTACTCATAGAATTATATGTTATTTCAGACTGTCTAGTCACATACTATTTACTTGTTAAAACAGAATTTGCATGTATTAGTGTAAAAATAAAATTTCAACATATTTTTTCTTTTTTAGATACCACCTAATGAATAACAACTGCAACCATTTCACAGCCGCCCTGTGCCAGGTAATAATGCGTTATCAGTGGGGGTATTGTTATGTCATCATTATGTATGCACTTTGTAAATATGCTGGTGCAGCGACACTTCTCTAGCATGCAAACATTGCGCAACACAAGCATATTTGATCACGTTTAATATATTAGCTAAAATAACTAACTAAAATAATTTTGCAGTCAATCTGCAACATCACAAGTAATTTTTGCCCTCAATTAAGAAAATTTGAAGCGGTCTGTTCTTATAATACTTAACTAGAGGCACACACTATATATAAGAAAAAAGTAGGTAAATTATAAAATCTGGGAAACAAATATAAATGAAATAACCAATATTTTATAAATGCATGATTTACTGTTATGTATTACGCTAAAACCTGCGTGTAGTAGAATCTTTAGTCGTTTAGTTCTGAAGCCTGCTTCCCACGGAGCGCTGAGATTGTGTGCTGGGTTGTTCTTCATCGCTCATTTGTTAATTTCTATTATATTACAATCAAACTTTTGTCAAACCGTTAATTCAAACTTCTTTAATACAAAATTCAACATAAATAATTTTTTTTTAAATAAAACAAAACATCCCATTCATAGTTGATCAAAACTCCAATAATTCGTAATTTATACAAAATTAACGATGCACCTGACTTTAAGATTCCGCACACTTATTTCATGGTGCCTTGTGGAATCCCCTTTATTTATTTATATCATGTCGCGATCCCTAAAATTGGGGAATGCTGTGTATGCTTTTTTCAGTTGGCTGCCTTGATAAGCGTGGATAGTTTTAAGTTTATGCTGGTTACTGGAACTTGGACATATTTAAAAATGTATTTTGCTTTTTGCCCCTTAAAACGATTCTTTTTTCTAATAACTGTGTTTATGTTGTTAAAATGTTTTATTTTCTTTGGAAGAAGTTATTACTGACTTATCTTATTATTTCACGTATTTATGGACCATTGTATTTCTCATAACTGTGCTGTGTCTTAGTCGGAAAAAGGCGGAAGGAAAATTTAAAATTCAGTAAAGATTGAAGAAGCCTTTGTGAATTCAAGGATAGAATTGTAAACATTTTCGATTACGGCCATCCAACTGTGACGAGATGGAAAACTAATTAATTTTTTTTCGCATTTGAGAATAGCAAATGTGTCAATATCATCAGGTACTTCAGTAATAGAAATGTCGTGATTTTTGCATTAGCGGAGTTCCGCATAATTCTAAATGATCTTTTGGGTCCCTTGAATTTCGAATTAACAAGGTTCAAGGAAGGGTTAAAAGAATAGGGGGGAAATGTCGCATATGTTGCCTGCCGAGTCCTTAAGAATAAGTTTCCAAATTTTGAGTCCGATCGGTCATACGGTATAGATTTACATCGAAAGTATATCAGCGGAGGGGAAGGGTTAAAAGAATAGGGGAAAATGTAGCATATATTACCCGCCGAGCCCTTAAGAAAAAGTTTCCAAATTTTGAGTCCGATCGTCGAACAGTATAGATTTGCATTGAAAATATATCAGCAGAGGGAAAGGGTTAAAAGAAATAGGGGAGAAATGTCGCATATGTTATCCGCCGAGTCCTTAAGAATAAGTTTCCAAATTTTGAGTCTGGTCGGTCAAACGGTACAGATTTGCATCGAAAATATATCATGGGGAGGGGAAGGGATGAAGAATAGGGGGGAAATGTCGCCTATGTTACTCGCCGGGTCCTAAAACATAAGTATGCAAAGTTTGAATCGAATCGGACGAACGGTATAGATTTGTATAGAGAACAGACAGACAGACATTGAGTTTTATAAGCATAGATTTCGTATATAGAAGATTCACAACTAAGGGGCCCATATTACCCAAAATAAATTTTTGCCTCAAATCATAAATCCGTATTTATATATGAAATTATTTGGCAGACCAGGTCTTGCACTCAATCTGGATATGACGGAATAAACTCAACATTGTTGTTCTAAATTGTAAAACATTAATTGGAGGATAATATCCAGATGCTGTGTGGCACGGACATTCCTCCCTGGGTGAATCGCCTGGCCTACTTCAGTTCCTGTGTTCCATTCCTGCAACGCTGTTTACCCAGGTATTGGCTATCTTTTATATATATATATATTATGTCTAATTTATATTGCTTGCTATATTTAACTTACTATCACGTTCAGGTGGAGAAGATCACGAACACACAGCCACAATCACAATTTATTTCATCCCTCAGATCGGTCATAGCGACAAAACCATAAGCAATAAATTGCAATGTGTTGTATGGTGTGGCTTTGTATGTATGTATGGAAGTATATATTGCAGTCTTTGGTTGCCATAATTGTGGTATAATCTTTACGAATTTTGTAAAGTAAAAAGGGATGAAATGCAATTTCTCGATAGAAATTTTAAAATTCACAAGGGCTCTTCATTGTTCACTGGCTAGACCAATACTGAATGTATAGTTCTCTTTATACAGTACTATAGGATAGTTTGGAAACAGATGTTTTCTTGTAAATGTCATAAATAAAATGTCAATACTTTTGTATAAACTCAATGTTTTATCGATTGGAAAATGAAATTGATTTTTGGATTGAAAATGCGTGTCTTCTCTGTATACCTCCTCCATACGAAAGTATAAATATTACCTTATTTTTATATTATTTCACAGAGAATGGCTAACTCCAGTAGCCTTCCAACAGTCCCTGGCATCTCACAATTCTGAAGACTCTGCTGATAGTCCAAATCGCTGAGAATGTCTGGTAACTAACTTTGATTTATTGCATGATAAAAGTAACTATTTTTCCAAGCCAAGGCTAGTTCATTTAACAATGTGCCATTATTAATATTAATGTATCTTTGTATGTTGATCAAAGCGGTGAGTTTGAAAATGAAATAATCTTTATATATATTTAAGAACACATTCATATTTGTGAAGTTGTAATTTTTGAGAACAAAGTTATGTGAAATTTTTAAAACCAAATTAATTAATTAATTAGAAAGACATACAGAAAAATCTAATTCACGAAAAAATATTAGGTTACTACTGGGATACGAACCCAGCACCGGCCCCGGAAAGGAGGTAACCTGGGTTTGAATCCCAATAGTTCAAATAAAATGAATTATCTGATTAATTCTGGCATCCATCTAGCAGTGGCATTGCAAAGTAATTTCAACTACCGTATCAAAAAAGTGGATTGCTCTATGGACAAAAATAAAAATTAATCAATTAATAAAAATATGAACTACATATAAGGTCGATATATTCACGGAAATATAGAGGGTTGCTATAGCTTAGTGGTCAGAGCACCGGCCCCAGAAAGGAGGTGACCTGGGTTCGAATCCCAGTAGTAACCTAATATTTTTTCGTGAATTAGATTTTTCTGTATGTCTTTCTAATTGATTAATTAATTTGGTTTTGAAATAATCTTTTTTTTTAAATTGATTTAGGTTACATTATTACTGTTATACATTATTATGTCTGTGAGATGTATTACAATTTATCTGAACAATATTTGAGATTTAATAAACAACTCTATATTTAAATTTTTTATTGTGTATCAGATATTGACGGTCCCTGCGTATAATGTCGAATCTGCGAAAATTAGATTTTCATTTTACTATCTTGAAATATCGAATTAAGTCTATATTTTCAGAATGTGTCAAAAAAGAAGTTGAATTTTCATTTAAAAAAGAGCGAAAATAACTGAAAATATATATTTTTTAAAACATTATTGGAAAATATAGAATAAATTGAATATTTTAATATAGTAAAATGAAAATTGAATTTTAACAAATTCAACGGTACATGTAGGTAGCGAATATCGATATATGTATTTGTCAGTCAATAAAATTAGAATAATAAAAATTAATACTTTCAAAGGTTTGAGTTCATTGTATTTTTACATGTTTTTATTTAGATTCACTTGTCTGTCAATTGTAAATTTTGTAATTAATATTTCTTGACTAACAATCGTTTTAATTTCTGCAAACAGACGTATTCCAAATGACAATACGATAATCATTCATTAGGTTTACAAAATCATTAAATTTTAAATTATAGGTCTTCTTATTTAAGAAAGACAATCGAATTACGAAATATTAAAAATTGAACAATCAAACATAATAATTTCATTGTCTGTCTGTCCATCTGTCCATCCATCTGTCTGTTTGTTTGTCCCCGTAACTTCGTGTAATGTCCGTAATTTCGTTCGAATTCACGGGTAAGAAAATGAAATTAAACAGCTGAAGATGGGGCTGGAATCTCGCAAAATCGAAAATCGCAAAATCGCAAAAAGAATCGCAAACCCGAACCGGCTGCTCTATGCATGTTGCTATGGCTGTCTCTCCGTGGACTGCCAAAAAGATACTATATATATACTATAGGGCTTAGCAAAGACGCGAAACAATGTTCCGTAATTTTTGACAGGTATATTCTGGAATGTTTATAATTATTGTGATAGGAATATTACGAGATATATTTTGATTTCTTTTCAAAATATATTCTTAGGAAAAGTCATGCTTCTTGTTTTCACTGCACGCCCCTGCTAGATAGCCCTAAAACTATAGACTACCAAAGATAATCAATTAATAAAATTTAAATTCCTTTAACTCCATGATTTCATTATGTAATTAAAAATGTCTATATAAATTTATGCATTTCTCTCATTGCAGGAAAAGGCTAGCCGATCTCCCCTACAAATATATTTATTTCTTTTGTCATCTTGCATCTTCCACCTGCTGTGAAAAACAATTGCAAACGATAATCACAAATACAATCCTGTTCCAAAACAAGCTTGAACAGAGATGAGATGATCTCTCCATTCCATTATTTATTTATTTATTTTATTCGGCCCCTTTTACAATTTTTTGGGTAAAATGTGTTTACAACAGGAATGTTTATAATTGTTTTTAAATTAAATATTTCTGTTCTTTTATCATTCTCTTTCAAGCTTTAATTGATTAAATTGTTCTTATTTATCCATGGACTTTAGGGAGATCCTTGTCCTTATCGACATTTGCCGGGAAAACAAAATAAAATTATCACTAAGTGTCATTTGATATTTTTCCGTACACCAAAGACATCTACGTATATATAACTGTTATATAATAAGAATGTATAGTGACTAGAAAATATTATTATGTAATTAAATAAAAAAGAAGTGGCATTTATTTTCATAGTCAAAGTTTGATCATACCAATGTTGCCATAAAATTAGGTAAGTCGTTGTTTTTCTACTTTGTCTTTGCCTTTGGGGACTTACCTGTGTTAGACATTTCGATACATGTCCTTCAATGAATTGTTACTGACTAATTATTTATTAATTTGTTTACACAACCTTTCATGAAAATATTAAATATAAGAATGTTATTTTTTATTTACCATCCTTTGTGTATGCAAATAACATCTAAAAAAAAGTGCTAAAAAGTTTTTTCCAAGAGTTTCGTTATTATCAACTAAAAACATCTCAGCTGTGAAAATTACTGCATATTGACCAATTGTTATGGAGACATTTTCTGTTCGATAACGGCCGTCATTGTTTGTCATCATATCATGAATTTTCTATAAATATGTATAATAATATAGAGGCTCAGCATCAAATGATTGCAATTTTTTCAATAAAAATATTATTGCCAAGATTGGTATCAGTCATACAAACATACAAAGGAACCAATTTAAAGGATTCTATTAAATGAAACACTGTTATTTTAGAATGAAATGGTTTTAAAAAAACTGGTTTTGATGTCTTCATATTATGTACCTTTGGCCTATGATTTGCAATGTAACAGGTACACTGAGACAATTCATCCTAAAATGGATGGACATTTAATTTGAAACAATAGATCATGACGGTATGATGGAGATGGTAGTATTAGACAATACCTTGATCAGTAAACATCACAGCTATTAGCTGTTTATATAAAATCTATTTAAAATTTGCCCCACTAACACTTGAGTTTGTTTAATAATATCAGAGTACTACATTATTTAGGGAGTACAGTAAGATCCAGTTAATTTGAACCCCGATAATTCGAAATTCGAAATAATTTTTAGCCCCTTGCGACATAAATCAATTCAATTTAGATCACATAATTTGAATTATTTTTTAAATTTGACGAATTAATTAAATATTCAGATTTTTTTCGCAACTGAGAAAAATAAATAAGTCGATATCGGGTACTATAGTAAAAGAAATGTTGCGATCTTTGTATTAGCGTAATAAATTTTGCATTTTCGAAATTGTCTTGAAATATGTAAAAAGACAGGCGTTTTTCGCAAAATTAACGGCTTTTTCATGAGTTTTACGATTTCTGGCGAATTTTGCAATTGCATTGCGTTTTTTTTTGTACCTTGAATTTTGAATTTACAGGGTTCTGCGTAATTTAAAATGATTGTTTTAGGTCACTTGAATTTCGAATTACGAGGTTTTACTGCACATGTAGAATTTAGTTATCTCCTTAAAATTTTGCAATATGCCGAATTCTATGCTTTCTATAAAATTTGAAATTGATGATACTTTGATAGCAATTAGTTGAAGAATTCAGTATTTACATAAATATGTATATTACATACGTAAAATACATTGTTTATTTCTTTGACATCGGTAACCACTCAAACTTTAATTAAAATATACAAATGTTATGTTTGTTGAAATGTATCGATATATTTGCGTTTAAAAATTCAAAAGCTGTACATTGTGTAAATTAGCTACTGTTATACTAAAAAAATTGTGAATGGTTTTTGTCAGCCAAATGGATGCCTTAATATTAAAAAAAAATAACTGCCATAAATTAATAATTGTTTTAAGTCGTGCATCATTTGTTACATCCCCAAAGGCTTAGGAATCTTAAAATTCATTGGTTTTTATTTCTAATTAATTCATCCTTACTTTTATCTTACGTTTCTTATTTTTTTAAATAAATATTTTTAGCTATGTAATTCTGTACCTCTAAATGTAATTATAATTTATCCAGCATTGTTTGGGCGAGTTTGTTTCGATGTAATCTTTTCCAAAATTTTAACTTGTCATGACAAGACATGACACTCGCAAAAAAAGAAACTTTGATAAATTCATTTTTTATATTACTTTGATTCTTTTCTACAACGCAAACCTCTCCTAATATCCAACATCTGCTAATAGGAGTGGTTTTTAATTCCAGTGTTCCAACTTGGAACAAAAAAGATTCTATCGATTCTGAAATAAAACAATAGGCGTTTTGTTTGACTATTCGAAAATGTTAAACTTCTGCACGTGATGTCCACAAGAGAACCTTTAGTTCACATTTTAATTCTTCAAGTTTATCGTAAATCTTTTTAAAGTCAGTCATATTATTAATATGTTACTGCACGGTTGTGTCTCTTGTTGTTGCCTTCCTAATCATATAAGAATCGTAATAACATTCTATTTGAGGTGCAGATATCAAAATTTACAGTATTTTTATGATAGTATTTTTGCATTTATTTATTCTAAATTATTATTTTTTAATTATTTAACCTAAAATATTTAGATTATTTTTCTTTGTGTTATAGCAAAATGCTGTTGTTACAAGGAACTGCATCATGTGGAATGAAAATTTCTTGTTCAGTAGACTTGATTTTCCAGGGTGGTGGGATAAACAATGAACCCGGATTAAAAGCCGCGTAGTGTCCATCTAAAAATTCTTAAAATATAATGTAAAAATACAGAATTGATGATATAAAATACTAGTATAAACGAATCGACCACTACGCACAAAGGTGTATTAAAATTTACAGCCTAATGAGACGTACCTTTTTACTTGCAAAAAGTAAGCATTGAATTGAAATGTGACCCTGGTCGAAGATGTTTTCGTAATTTTGTTACACATTGTCCATTTTACTAGTTTGATATTCTTATATTATACATATGAGGGGTACAAATACAAATGCAGCTATATCCAAAAAAAATGTTTCACCAGGGATTTAATTTATACTAATTTAGAATGTACTGAATTTGAGATTTTACAGCAAATATAGCTCCATCCCTTCCAAAATCATGTTTTCAAATCACCATTAAAAGCAAATATAGCAGTATCTTCATAGTGCAAAAAGCAAAGGCAGCAATATTCACTTCAGTCAATCAACCCCCAAGGACGTATCACATGACAAAATGGTCGATTCATACTAAAGTGAGAGTTGATGTCGATTTAAGACTAAAAAATCGTAGCAAAGACAGCAAGACCCAACAAAGTAAATAGCAAAAGTAGCAATGTCCACCATTGGTGGCAAACACAGCAAATTCCATATTTAAAAGTTAATTATTTATTTATACACGATATAAAAGGAAAACTGAAGTGTTAGTTGTTTTTAAGAACTTGTTTTCAATATGATGTAGGTGGTGACAGTTTTATTATTATAGTAGATTTTTTGTATTATCTCAGAAACACCTCAGTAGGATACTGCTGACTACGCTTTTATATCCCTTATATGTTGTTGAATGAAAAATTATTTTTTACATTTTTGATAATATTTTACCGCTCCTTTTAATCCACAACCTGGTTAATGCGATCCCGGATAATTCAAGTCTGCTGTAGGCCTTAAGATCTCCCAGACAGTATGGAAATGGACAAGTCTTCGATCTCTCCTCTCGGAGTAGGTAAAGGTCGGTATGAATCAGTTGCATGATTCTTCTCTGTGTGAAAAAATGAACCACGGTTTGCTTCACGATACACTCTGCACTGTCCTTTTTGCGACTTTTGAGACGACAGAGAACATGCGCTACGAAGGAGCCTATTGAATTTAGGAAAATGAATTTTGCATCCTAATAATAACAGACTTACCAAAAAAAATAAATTATATCTTTAGATATAATTAAAATATTTTTTAATATTAAATATTGCGATTAAAGATGCGACCCACCCAATTCACCCATAATTAAATTAATTTTGCAGTGGAAGAGTCCTGTCAAAATATTTGGTTACAATATATCTTTTGTTCAGATTGGAATAATATGTGAAAATATTTTTAAAATTATATTTTAAAATAATAACAACTTTGTTTACTTTAACTCTGACCTATTATGAAAATAATAATAATCTTATTTTGGTGATTGCTGCCCCAAAACTTAAAAATAGACAGGATGTATTTATTTATGCCTTTGTAATTACTTAATTCATTTGCATTTACGACTTTTGCATTACAAATTTGCAATTTTAGATGAGACCTTTGGAAAGTAGTTGTGCATGGTGCAATTAATTGAGTGAGGGGAATGTGGAGTTTAAGGGATTCATAAATACTTGTCATTAAAAACCCAAGAAAAGAAGCATAAATTGTTATAATTTTTAAATATAATTTAAAATGGCCTTTCACAAGAAAATTACAAAAAAATAATAATTTTAATTTTGAAAATATAGAGCAGGCAGTGCCATTTGTAAATTACTGACATCAACTGACTCGTCTATTTATAAAATTGCACCTCTCAGATTTCATGAAGACTAATACGTGACACGGTCTTGATTGATTTCTCATATTTTACACAATTCAAATTCCGCAGTATTAAACATAATTTTTATTTTTGTTGTTCGCTAGCTAAAAAGTCTTAATTTATTCTGATCTAAAGATTGATTTGATAAATTTAAAATAACTGAGCTATGTTTCAGACGTCATCCTCTCGTATTCTGTAATCCACTATGTAATATTTCTGGAATGTTTTTGAGTTTACTGGATACTGGAGAATTTTGTAAAAATCTTGCAGAAGATTTTTCCTCCCAGTGAAATTATTGTTTTATTATAGTACAAATTTTTAATGCATATATTGTATAGAATAATTATTTATACGTGACAATTTTTTTACTGGCCTGGAGTTGGAGTTAACAGATTAGCCAAGTTTATTTTGAGATTTTCTTTCCAACTGTGTGATTCTTCTGTACTACAGATCCTTTTTCCATTGAAATAGGTATGAAAACCTGTTTCCGTGACCTTTCTGGAAACATTTATTTGTTTATTTTTTAATCTCATTTGGTTCTTTCGTATTGATTAAATGAAGTGAAGTCAAAAATGGTTTTATACCTTCCCTGAAAGTGTGAAATTTTTGCAACCAACAATGATCTAACAATATATTACATTAATTTTGATTTATGTGGTGTGATTCGCAGGAATTTAATCTTGATAATTAAATCAAATTAAATAATATCTTGTATTGTCGGTAGTCTGCCAGACTTGAGAATTCGATGGACACGCATCAGTTAATTTTTATTCAGTTATTTGTCTATTTTTTAGAAAAAAGTTGATATCGTTTTCTCTCTCTCTGTAGTTTGGTAGACAATTAGACAAGCAAAATAAATGCTCTGGATCCTGGTAACAATTCAGTTTATTTTGGGAAAGTATTGAGCTTTTCAATTTTTCAATGATATATTAATTTAATTTGCTTCAATAACTATTCACTTCAATTATTGAAAAGAATACCCCATAAATATTATTATATTTGTGCATTGGACGTTTTTAGTCAACTATAAGGAAGATACAGTTTTGTAATAATTGAAGAGTAATTTTTCAATGTGGCCTAAGTAAAGAATATAAAGTATTTTAATTTTAAAGCAACGATTTGGTATGATTGCAGTTGTTTTTATGATTGAATAATCCATGGACCATTGTAGTTCAAGGCTGACAAAACAACTTTTCTTCAGGCATCTTGTTTCTTTATCATATTGTCAGTCCACCTCATGCAGCAAGAGGTCTCTTGCTCGGTGGCAAGTACTCATCAAGTGTTGTGAATGCTTTTAATGCATGATAAAACATTTTTGTTCATGTAATTTAGCTTTGAGTTTATTAGTTATTTTAACCCATAGGTATTTAAAATTTTAATAATTAGTATACATTGTAAATAAAAATTCCTTTGACATAACAAATACATATGTACAAGTTATTCAATTGATATTAATAAATATTATCCTTGAACTTCCTTTTGACTTTTTGAAAATTCACTCTTCAATTGTTCTAACACTTTTAGCCAGATTATTTAAAAGAAAATTTGGCTGATGATAACACTGGTTGAAAAATAATGGTATTTCTTCATATATAAAATATGTATGTATTACTTAGGCACTAAAAATCCAAGTGAAATAGCATATAAAAAATCTCAGAAATACCAAGAAATATTGTTTATTACATATTATTGTTTTTTTTTAAATAAAGAAGCACCCAATGAAGTAGTAAAATTTTATGTAAGGACAAGGGGTTTGTTGTAACACAAAATAAATCATGCTCAGGTAGGTAACCATATAAAAATGAAACCCATTGTAAATTTTTTAAATGTTTTTATTTTTATTTATGCACCCTCATGAATGTTTTTCTAAAGAAATTTTCTTCTATCTTATGCGACAATCTATACTATCAAACGCATTTTAATATATTTTCTTTTATAAATTTGTTTTTTTAGAGATAAATATGAACTCATGACTTTAATGAAGGGATTATTGTATTTTCAATAAAATTCCGTGTCTTAATTGTAAACATACATTGTATTGTATGTTATTTGTAAGGTTTCATTACATGATTTCAAAATCTTAAATCTAACCAACCAAAAAAAATCTACTTATTATATAAACATCGAATATACATTTTAAAATTAGATTGTAATTTTTTCACTTCAAAATTGTTTTTTATATTTGGAACATTTTTATACACAAATAATCTGAATAATTGTTTAATTTTCAAAAGTGTTAGATTATTTTATAGTATCTTGTAGCGTTGCTAGTAACATTTTTGATTCACACTTTCTTAAGTATCTACTTAAATCTTTTAAATGGTATTAAACATTTTTTTTATATTTTATGGTATGTAGTACTATTATAAAAATTGTAATTATACATTTTCACCATTAATTTATTTTCATATCGCATCCGATTATTTGGGAAGAAAATGTTTTTATTATGAAAAATGTACTGGCTATTTTCCTATGGAGTTGGAATATTTTGCACATTGAGAACCCATTACATGGTGGAGTTCTGTGCATTTATTTAACTGGAATAAAAAATTGGCATCAGTGAAAAAATTATTAGTTTTAATCTTTATACCCATGATATTTTTATTTCAGCGTTAATTTTTAAAGTGGGTTTTTATTTACCCATTTAGATAATACACAGTTCTATGCATCTTTCTTCCTATATATCGGTACATCAATGTATGGTAATACCCCGAAGCTACAGTTGTTGGTTGGAAAATTCGGTCGAAACGAGTGATGATACTGCATAGTAATATGACATCGATCGTGTGTCCTGTAACTAGTAGCAAAAACTTCAGAGGAGTCTTTAAATTTTGAATAGAAAATATTCTTTACACTTAGGGTGAAATTTCGACATGAAGATAAGCAACATCAAAGTTTACATTTTTATCCAATATTTTTTGGCTTATCTTTTGTAAAACGATAGACTAGCAGAAATTTGAAAAATATTTTTTTAAATTAAGTTTTTGTCATTTTATTCTACTTGCATTAATACAAATGGATTTTTAATATTCCTTATAATTTGCTGTACTGATCGTATAATGTTTTACAGAAAATAAGTAAGGATATTGAAAAAAATGCAAACTTTGATGACGCTTATCTTCGTAACTGTTGACATTTCATCAAGTGTAAAGAATATTTTCTATTCAAAGTTGAATGAAGAAAACACCCCTAAAGTTTTTGCTACTAGCTACGAGATAATCTGTGTATGCACATTAGGTAAAATAAAATGAATGTATCTACAACATATAATAATTAGAAGAAGATAATTTTAAGAATAAAAGTTGCAATGCAAAGCAATGAAGTCTGGTTAGATAAATATTTTTTCCATATTGTAAAATTTCTTAATAACAAATGATTAGTTTCTTTATGCCTTGTCTAGTTTGCTATTTGATATTTGATTAATTTGTGAAGCCTTGTTTAAGATTTAAGTATGTCGAGGCATGTAGGGGTGGGGTATTACTGTATGCAATTGATCTTCATGGAAATCTCGTATTTATTGTATTTTTTTCTATAATGCGAGTCTTATATTTCATAATAAAATACATTTTGCATTGGTACTCTTCTTCGATTTAGTATATATATTTTAGTAATTTTAAACATCTTAGACAATTTGTAATATCTTGAGTAGTACTTAAACTTTGTCCATAATCTAACATACCTACTTGTAATAAATAATAACATGTATGTAGTTTATATCTTTCAAAACTATTTGATACTTAAGTAATAAGTAAAATAATTGAAAATATTTTTGTACAATCTTGAAGTTCATATGATTTACAAAGTGCTTTTTAAAACTAAACTCACTTTACAATACGCTTTTTTTAAACATTTATTTATATTTATTTTTAAAAGAATTTTGTTATTCCTTGCTATCCGGGAGCCATTAATTCCACTTATCTAATTACAACACTTATGTAGGCAGTAAATTTCAAACTTATACCCAAAAACTTGGACCAAGATTTATTTTAATGCATTGGGAATCTAATCTCTGCTGCAAGATCATACTTATAGACTGCAGTTTAAGGGGGTATTCTAGTCTTGAGGCACAAATTTTAGGTATTTTTTCAAGTGCAATAAAAAAATCAAAATATTTTTGCCTACCATTATTTTACCAGATTTTCGTTGACGTTGGAAGAATACATAAAAAGAAATCAAATAATCAAAAGAAAAAAATTAAAATTCAAAAAGTTACAGGCTGATAAAGTGGGGAGTCTCAAAAAAATGGCGCACCCTGGTTGACACGATTCCAACCCTCCTAGTATAATAATATACTAGGAGGGTTGGAATCAAAAAAATAATGATTGATAAAAACTGAAATAAAAATAAGATTGATTCTTAATCAAAAAAATGCTGCCATTGTCCGAATTTTAGAGAAGTTGAAAAAAAAATTTCTGCAAAATAGTGGCCGTTTGAAAAAAAATTTTTTTTACCAGTTTTTTTTTACTTTTCCAAATTTTTAAAAAATAGTGAAAATTGAAATTTTGTTATAATTCTACTTAGTACGATAGAGGAATGTATAGAAAAGGTTCACACCAAATTTCCGGTAAGTTGGTCCGGTAGAACTTGAGCCATCTATCTTGAAAAAAGTAGTTTCAAGAAAAACGCACTTAAAGTTAGAATTTAAACTGGTAAAAACTGGCTTCAATTGAACACTAAATATGAAAAGATTATTCCAAAGTATGTTAGAACGACCTTCGGTTATTGTATTTCAAAATATGTATATATTTAGAGTAAGGAAGGATTTATGGAGGAACACGACCGCAGGTAGATGGCCAATCCCTACCGTCTATTGTTTGATTCGCTCTGGCCGGGCCGGTTTAGATGTCGCGTCACTAAAATACCTATATCTTCGAAAATAATTTGAATTTTGAAAAATCGTCTTAAGGACATATTTTTAAAGGTTTGAAAAAGTGAAAAAAAAATTGATTTCTTCAAATTTCTAGACTTAGAATACCCCCTTAATACGGCAGAAGAAGATTACGTTTCTCAGATTATATCCTGCATAAAGGCAAATTACAATTGTCATTCTTCGAGTACGTGTCCTAATAGAGTGTTCGCAATATAATATTAATTTTAATAATATTATATTCTTCGACCTCGCTTAATATATTATATACATATATATGCAAAAGTCAGTTCGTATTAATACTAATTTAAAGCGATATGAAATATATATCAAGGTTCCTAAAACTCTTTTAATTTGGGAGAGTTGTCATTGGCATTGTTTTTACATAATACGTATTCCGCCTTAGGCTTAAAATAGCAACATAATGTAACAATCATGTCTTGATGCGATTGTTACAGATGTTTTGACATTTTGCATAGAAACTTTATGAATACGTCCTTTCTAATTTTTGTCTTTCTAATATAACAATGTCGTTATAATGAGAGTAAGGCGGATATGTACATATTTCAATTCATTCTTATGTTAATTTTTATTTAACTTTAAAAATCTTTGCGCATTCAATAAGTTGCATACTTTTTAAGTAATTCATTTTCTTGTTTTCTTTTCTAAACCTTCCCATTTCTTTGAATAATTTTTTACATTATATGAAATTCATTTTATTATAACAAATTTATAATCTGTTAGCAACATATTTTAGCTAGTTTATTTATTGATTTGGCAGATATTGTGTGAAAACATTCTGAATATCAATTCAAAATAATAAGCTTAAAATAACTTTTCAATTTACCTTCAAGCAAAATTGAAAAAATGTATGACAATGTCATTAATATCGACAAGGTCATCAGTGCACTGATGATTTTTTATTAAGTGAATTTTAAATGTATTTGTAAAATTTCTTATTTTTAATTTAAAAGTATATTTTCTCCAGTTGAATGCCGTTTTTGCTGTTTAGCATTTGCTCTATCCGTATCTATAAATTATTGCAATCTGTATAGTTTGGTTTTTGTCAGATTAGCAATAAGGGTGTTCTTTCCTATCTGGGTAACCCTCCAAGAAGGTGGTATAATGGTTTACGATATAATACATATACGAGAAGTGTTAGTTTTAGGAGGATAAGCTAATTTAGAGTGCGCTTTATTTATTGTTTTTAAATGGAGCGAAGTTTGTAACTACGGAGACAAAAGGTAATGTGAAAAAAAATGACTATTGTTTTATTGTGACTGGATGGTGTTGAAAAATATATTGTTTACTAGTGATTTTAATAATAAAAAAACTTAGATAATAAAGTACTGTCATAAAAATGAAACAAAATATAACCGTGAATAAAGGTTTCTGTGATGTATTTTAAATTAATTTCTTTTTCATCATTTAATAGGCATACTAGACAGAATGAAATCATTGTTTTTTTCATCACACTAATATAAAAGCAAGTAAATAAAGTTTCACAATTCATTATTATATACATACACCTAATGTTTAGATCAGTTATTATATCTTTTTTCAATATTTTAAATTGTATGAAATCTAGTTTTTAGCATTTTGTAGCTTTTATAATTAGTTGTTGATAAGTATATTCTCATATTAAAGTATTTAACTCTTATCAGTTTGATTAATATTTTTATTAAAACAGCACCATTTGTATACTATTATTTGCGCACAATACGATTTTCTTACTAACATACTAAACATATTATATGATACAAATATATTAAACACTGAAAATTAACACAGTAAAACCCTATTAGTCATGTGGATCTTTTATACTGAGAACAAGGACATTATGCAAGTGTCACGTGAAGTAATTCTGAGCTTGGATTTTAAGATGGCACTGGATAAGAAAAGAAGTTCCAATAAACAGAAATGGTGGTCCGATATCAACATATTTACAGGTAATATATTTAAATAGTATAGGCATGTGTTGTTGGTACAACAGTAGTCTATGATAACTCTAGGTAAACAAACCGAAACTTGTGTTCTACTAGTCCCAAATACGGGATTATTTAAATGGTAAGTGGATTTGTTTAGGAGAAATAAGGTACTGTGTATTTTTACAAGGGCTTCCTTTACCTGTAAATGCTGATTGCCCATCCCATGTGATGTTTTTGATGACGAACCATCTCTTTCTATCAGATCACTATTTACTGTGAAGTTCTTATAAATGTGAATAGCGGAATACACTTCACGTGACACCTGTATAACTTTATGTGCACCATGTGGTGGAGTGGAATGCCGGTGGTACATAATATGAACACTACAAAGTTCTCAGTTTTTTCCTAATGCAATAGAGCTTTAGTGTGTGTAACATTTCATCATTATAAGTAAAATATAGGGTAAATAAAGTCAAGCTAGTGATTCTGATAGCCAAACCAAATGAAATTTGTTGTGTTTTGTACAAAGATTCTTCCCATTTTATATAATAAATACATAAATATAGTGTTATCGGTTGATTACATGCATAACTAACATAGCCACATGTGTAAATTAAGGTATTGTACTGTTTCTGTATTGGGATTGTTATTAACAACTATATAAATAATTACAGTTAATATTTCAAGCAACTGTGTGTTTCATTTATTACTTTACCAATAACACTAAAACTTTACAATACCTGTCACGCACAGGACAGACTAAGATTTGCAGGTGTGGATCGCCAGTTTTGTGGCTTGATGCCAGGAGCAGGACATGTAAAGGTGAAGTAAATAAAACACGCATTTAGTCTTGAGTATTAGGACAAAGTGCAGAACTGAAAAGAATGAAGAGAGTGCCTCCGTGCTTCGAGCCTACCTAATTTATTATCCACCAAGGTGCGTGAACCATTTCCGGCGTTCTATAGCGTTTCCCTTGATGTGGCATATGCTGAATCGGGTGTACACAGAAATCATAATTAAGAAGAACCATTTTCAGGACCGCTAACTCCCATTATAGTGAGCGGTTGGAAAATTTGAAGTAAAAGGCCCTTTTCAGGGCTACAAAATATTTGACACATTAATTAACATGTATTCGAAATTGACATGTCAGGACATATTAAAACAGCGAAATACAACAAACACAATTTTTCAAATAAAGATTTTGTATGAACAATAGCTTCGGCATGGTACTATTGCAATTCAGAGTCATGTTTTGTCATGAGTTAAGTTATTGTTCGACACAACATTCGATGTTCGGAGTCATGTTTTGTCATAAGTTAAGTTATTGTTTGACACAATAACAATACCATTTTTGACAGTAGAAAATGGTATTAAAAAGTGATGCATGTATAAGGCCTCGAGTACGATACGAACGGCAGAGCGTCAAAGCGCCCGAGTAGTAAGGGTCACATTGACGGCACAGTACTGAGCTTAGTCATATCGTGGCCGTCTTCCCTCACTACTCGGGCGCATTGACGCTCTGCCGCCCGCCGCTCGTATCGAACCCGAGGCCTAACTCTTCAAAAAATGAAAGTATCTGTAAAAACTGTTTGAACAAATATTTGCAGATATGAAAAATCCATTACAAGATGTTTGGCAATTTATATCAAACCCTTTTAAGCTCCACTGCACCTAAGCTTGATATGATGATATTGGAAATCGAACCCAACATTAAGATCGGAAATATAATAATAAAAAGACTGAAGCCTGGGCTTTAGGGAGGGTTCGGAGTTTGATGGAATGAAAAAGCGATTGATTGTATTGTTGATGTTTATTTCTCCCAGAGTTAAGCTTCGGGAACAAGTGAAAGTGTACAAGTAAAGGCGGCCATACACGCTCCGGTAGACCGTAGAGGTACATCTGTTCGGTCGACCTCTAGATACGTACCGCAGCGTGTGTGGTGTTCGCGTGTGGAGGTTTCCAGACCTGTACAGGTGACCGCAGAAGAATTGAAATTCTATACTTTTTGTCTGTGCGGCCGCCAAGGGCGGATCCAGCTTTGGCGCCAGGGGGGGGTCACATAGTCGTGGTCAAGTCACAAGAAGTTTTAATTTAATTTTGTTAATAATAGATACTTACAAGTAAAACGTAGGTATTTTATTAATAAATGTAACTACCTACTGTACTTAAAAATACCTACCTATATTTAAATAACAAAATCAATTTTTCTTTTACGTCTTCTCCCGAAACGCGTTATCACTTCATCTACTCCAATGGGTACGTTTTTATGGACGTGGAGAAGTGGCAGTCCGGTTAGACGTTCTTCAACCATTGAAGCTCTTAGCCACGATTTGATTCTTCGCAACGTAGAGAAAGATCTTTCCGCTGTCGCTACGCTAACAGGTAGTGTAGCCATTATACATAAAAAATTCTTATATTAGGATACATCTCAATATCGCAATTTAAAATAAGGTCAGAAATCGACTGCGGTATGTCCTGACTCCGCTGCCACTTCACCATCCACAACCGATATTCGTTTACAACGACAGAAACTGGAGTATTATCTAGTAACAATGTATAATCGGTTGCTAGTTGTTTCACAGTTTCAATGTCTTGATTACTGTATTCGCTTTTTGGCATGAGAACGCTTAGTTGAAACAAATTAAGTATTTCAAGAGACAGACGGTCCTGTAGCTCACTTATTATTGAATCCAGAAGAGGGATGTATATTAGGGTGTCCCGTCCATGTATATGAAAAAAAAAATTGAGCTACACAATTACAAGAGGTATCAAAATTTGCGTAATTTTACACAAATTGCGAAAAGGGTAACAAAAATAGAATTGTTTCATCATCATTCACATCTTGAAGGCTCTACCGAGCTTTGAAGTTTTGTAAATTTTACGTTTTTATAGAGTTAAGCCGTTTGCCTAAAATAATAAAAAATCATGTTTTAAAGGTATTTTAGTATTGAAATTAATGAAACAAAGCACAAGAAAACAAAATAAACAAAATATAGATTACAATCAATGACAAAAACTAAAAATTTTTACTTATTTTTGTGTCCAAAATTTGGCATTTCTGCTCGAGATTGCATTCTGGTTCTATAAAGCCATCTCTAGAAGTAACGTCAGTTACACTTTGTGAGGCGTCTGTTATATTCTCTAGGACCCGAAGTGCAACCATCTAAGGTCAAGAATAAATGACGAAGGGGTAAGCATACAAACACACCATTGTAACGGTCTCTGCAAATACTCCTCTAAATATTGAATTGAACCCTTCCAATCGGTTTTAGTTGCAGTTCCGTCACATTCAACGCAAAACACGTCATCTTAATTCCAACCTCGACCCTCTACTAAAGTTGTGATCGAAGTAAGAATTTCCTTTGCAGTGCCACGTCTTTCGGTATTGTGTGTCCCAAATAAATTTATCCAGGCTGTGCTAAAATTGAGATGTGGTCTTCTGAAACTTCTTTGCGATGGTTTTTTCGTCCATCAAAGTAAATGCTTTTTATAATAATACCTCCAATATCTTTTGAAGCTTCCGGGCTTTAGATACATCTCTGTATTATTTTTATCAATAACCAAAGTAAATCTTCAGTAGAAACCAAGCCGACGTCAGTCAAAACCGCAGAAGCAGCAGCAGCAGATTGCGTGGATAAACCGTATCTATCACAGATTTTAGCAACTGTCGGCAAAGGCAATGTATTCCAATTTGCCGTTGAAGTCAATGGTGTCTCTGTCGAGGGCGAGTTTGTCGGGGACGACTCTGTTATCGGATACGTTTCTGGGGAAGATTCACGCACTGAATCTTCATCATAATTTGCTGAGACATAATCGGTTTCTTGAGTAAAACACGAATTTTTATTACCCTTATTGACTCTTAAATTTATATCTGCTGTCGTTTAATTAATCTAGCCGTTTCTTTCTTATCAAAACCGCTTATAACCATTTTCCTATCATTTATTTGATCCAACAAAAACTTCTCTCATTGATGTAAAATTTCTTAGGTTTTAGACACGAACAAGATTCAAATGAAGTGCATTTACAAGCGGAAACGTCAAAAAGTTTCTCAGATGACTAAAAAACATTTCAGTTTATTTTCAAAACTATCATTTCGTTTGTTTTTGGGGTATCTTTTCAAATTGAGATTCTTTTCGAAATTGGATTTCACTAATTAAATAACTCGTTCCTTAGTTGGAATCGAAGTTTTGGTCCAAATATTGTTGATCTCTTCGGAAACAATCACATATATATCTGATTTGGATGGATCTTTTCGATTATACGTGAATTTCAGGTCATTCTTGACAAATAAAATAAATTTAATGACGTCCCTTATAGTTGGTAGCTGCTGATTATCAAGTTCTTTGTATGGTCCGAACATAGCCTAAGTAGTCTGACTACGCCTCGAACTTCTTATTTAAAAATCACAAAGTCCGCTTTTACTACTGTAACAATCGCCATGGTACTTTTATGGCATAATAATTATTTTACCTACGAAGAAAACACTCGCGAGTCAAGTCAAGAAAGTCCTCAAAAACAAGTTCAAACTTGAGGGTATTTGCAGGTTGAAACCTAACAAATTCGAAGTTGCTGGTAACGTGTTGTTGCATGCATTTTATTTTTAAAATTATTTTAGTAATTTACGCTCAATTACGCAAGTTTTGAGAGGTCTTGTGTTAAGACAAGTCAATTTTTTTTTTTATCGGGACAGCCTAGTGTATATGGCTCTGCGGAAATACTCTTCAGCAGATTGAGCAGGTTGGTTATTGGTCCTATGTATTTGTCTTGACACTATTCTGGGACATTTAATTTCTACATCTAGCTGCTCAGCTACTTCTTTAGCCTCTTCAAAAAGCTATCGGTAAATTACGTCCGCATTTTCTCTTTTATTTTGTAGAACACTTATAGTATCATTAATTATCTTTTTTTAAATCAATCGAGTTCGATTGCAGTATTTTGCTTAAAGATACAGTAGTACCTGAAAAATAAAAAAGTTAGTAAGTGACTAAATGTGAGTATGAGTATTTTAATTAGTGGTCCACCTAAGTCCTGGACCCCCCCCCCCCTGGATCCGCGCTTGGCGGCCGCGGCTGACAAATCTGTGTGTGGCGCTCTCAGTTTATATTCTCTAGGGATGGGTCGTCGACGTATTTACCGTCGACGAAACGAGACCGTCCACGTCCATCCATCGACGAGACGATCAACTAGTTGAATTCGTCAACTAGTTGACGCGTCAACTTCGTTACGCTGACGTCGTGGACGTTCTATCTAAACATCGGGACGATGGTCAACTGTTCGACGCGAGGCTGCTCGACGGCTCAACCCTTGGCTATTTTTATTACGTTAGTTTTTAAAATTTAAAGAAGTTCGAAGGAATATAGTTTCGGGGAAAGTAAAACCGCTACTTGTGCTTACATGTAAAAAGAAATATTTTATTATTTATTTGTTTACGCACATTAAAGGCTTTTACATATTGTTTTATATACTTCTTTCTATATATAATAAAGAAAGAAGTAGGTATACACAACAATATCAGGTGTAAGCAGTAAAATATAAATATAAACTACATATATAAGCAGTGAAAGTATCGGGTATAAGCATTAAAATATGAGTATAAAAATTAAAAATATAAAGTACAAAGCGATGTGTGTATAAAAAAATATATTAGATACACATTATTACATGTGTACAGGGTTATTTGGAAAACAATAATAATAATTGAGGTGAGTATTTCGCGAAAACGGCGCTATACAAATTATCCAATTATTATTATTATTATTAACCTAGCAGGACTATATTCCTGCCTTGATTATGAGTATTATTTTTTGTAAAACGTTGGACTATCACTACACTAACTCAAATCGATTACGAAAAATTCATTCGTTTCAATACAAGTTAAATAAAATGATAAAAACCTTTACATTTATTTATTATCTATAAATTTATAAATAAATACATAATTTGAAAATACTTTACATTTGATATGTTATCTAGAAATTTATTGAAGAATACATCTTTCAAAGTCAGACATTCACTTTGTGGTGACATTATTAATAAATAAATATATCTGTATTATTTGTCAACTTTAGTTTAAGGCTCAATTTGAGAAAAGGAACATTGTTCCCGAAACATGTGAAAAACCAATAAAAAGTGGTGTAAACAAAATTATAATAGATTTATTTTTTTAGCTATAAAGTTGAAAATAGGAAATTTTTAATAAAAATTAATTAAACCTAAATTCAAGATTATATTACATATACAACAATTAATGTTGGACTCCTGAATAAGGACCATAGTTAGGTATAGAAAATTTTATTCCCTACAACTTTGTTTATCATTTTTATGCTAAAGTTGAAAAGTAACGAAATTTTTTTTTTTTTAAAATAGAGATGTGAATACGGAATACGTGTCACATCAATATTCTTACTATTTTCAAACTAAGCTAAACGCTTGTGCTATGAAAATAGGACTAACTTGCTAGTCTGGAGTGAGGTTCGAACCCGCAACCTTTGGATCACGAGGCCAGTGTCCTAACCACAAGACCAATAAGATACTCAAATAACACAATAATTAAATTTTACCATCCCTTTTCAGGTAGATATAAGAAGTCGAGATCGATCGAATAAAATATTGATTAGAAAAATATCTAGCCGGCCTGTAAATTAATAATAGTTCAATAAAAAATAAAATAATTAAACAGAATTGTTTTATTTTATACAGCGTAAAATTGGGAATTCACCGAAACGTCGCACGTGTGCATCGCAAAAAATCGAGTAAAAAATAATAGATAATAGCTTATTAAGCCTATCTCTCCCTACGCATGCATTCAAATTTCAAATCTTTATCACAGTTCGTGTACACAGATCTGCACCCTATGATCATGTACTTTAGAGTTGAAATTAAATTACCCGTCGAGCCGTCTATGGCGTCTACAAGTCGACAGCGAGAGATGAGAGAGAAATAAACGGAGACGTTTTGTCTTGCTCTCACTCGTTGCTTCGCATTACGTTGAATCTCGAATCGTCCACCGACCACGGCGTCCGCCGTCCACCGTCTACGAATTCAACTAGTCCATGCGGTAAACGTAAACTGTCGACGCGTCGATGCAACGTCAACGGTTGATTTCAACTAGTCCGTCCATTCAACGCCCATCCCTAATATTCTCTATTCTATGCTCTCAGTATCTCTCTATTATGTGATGTCGTAGCTGTGACTGGAAGAGGTTATGTTGGGTGCAATGTTTTTTAAATGAAAAGTCTTAAGCGTTATAAAGAAATCGAAGTTTATAAATTGGAACCGTATCTTTAGCGCGTAAAAAATACCACGATCGACCCAAAATTGCTGCAAAAACTAAAAGAATTGGAGCCTGATGCCAATATGAATATGGTTATAAAATTATTCATATAAATTAATTGTTAATATTTTTAAAACATATTTTATAATTTTGATTCGTATTTTTCTCTTCAGATTTAACTATAAATAAAGGCTAAACTTTATTTTATGGCCTTACTCGATTTTCTTAAAAATAAGTATCCTGATGTAGTTAAGTGCCCTGATGGCAAAACTGAAATTTGGCGGTCGTTAGTATTAAAATCTAAATAAATGAATATTTTAAACAAAACTATTTTATTAGGTACCTGCAGGTAATCTTTTCGCAGAACATTAAACAAAAGGCATCACACGTCTCTGGAATTATTAGGTCCTTACATATGAAATTGGCGTTTTGCCGTACTGGCAAATTTGATCTCAAATATCTTCTCTTTGGTTAGGAATTCCAAATCCAAATTTATACAGCTATTTACTCATGTATTTGTGTTTTGAAAATTATAATTCATTTGTTTTTTCCTCAATTGTTTTTTTCTTTGCGTCACTCAGTTTACAAAATGAAAAACTTGAAATATCGCGTTATTTACGAGTACGAGTTCCACCGTGGCACCAGTGCTGCAGAAACGGCTCGAAGGATTAATGATGTGTATGGCGACGGTGCCGCAAAAGAAAACACAGTGCGTTTTTGGTTCCAACGTTTTCGTTCTGGAAATTTCGACCTGCAGAACAAGCCCCGTGGACGGCCGGAGACCAAAGTTGATAATGAAGAATTGAAGGCTATTGTGGAAGCGGATCCATCGCAAACCACATCCGAGTTAGCTGCAGGCTGCGGTGTTAGTGATAAAACTGTTTTAATCCACTTGAAGCAAATTGGTAAGGTGAAAAAGCTTGAAAGGTGGGTACCTCACGAATTGAGTGAAGCAAATCAACAAACGCGCGTTGACTGCTGCGTTGCATTACTCAACCGGCACAATAATGAAGGGATTTTAAATCGAATCATTACCTGTGATGAAAAGTGGATCCTGTACGATAATCGGAAGCGCTCATCGCAATGGCTGAACCCTGCCGAACCAGCCAAACCATGCCCCAAGCGAAAATTGACTCCAAAAAAGTTACTTGTGAGCGTTTGGTGGACTAGTGCTGGTGTCGTTCACTACAGCTTTCTTAAATCTGGCCAGACGATTACGGCAGATGTCTATTGTCAGCAACTGCAAACCATGATGGAAAAGCTAGCTGCTAAACAACCGAGGCTGGTTAATCGCTCTAGGCCACTGCTGCTTCATGATAACGCTAGACCACACACTGCACAACAGACGGCTACCAAATTAGAGGAGCTTCAATTGGAATGTCTAAGACATCCACCGTACTCTCCGGACCTTGCCCCAACAGATTACCATTTTTTTCGAAATTTGGATAACTTCTTGCAAAGGAAAAAATTCAACTCCGATGGGGCAGTCCAAACCGCCTTCAAAGATTTTATTGATTCCCGTCCGAATGGTTTTTTTAGTAAAGGGATCGATGAACTACCTATGAGATGGCAAAAGTGCATAGATAGCAATGGTACATACTTTGATTAAATAAATATATTATAATAAAAAAAAATCGGCTTTATGTTCCTCCCATACTAAACGCCAATTTCATATGTAAGGACCTAATATTTTACCGAGAGCTTGAGGTGATATGATACTAGAGAATTTAAGGCATTAGTATGATCTCCCTATTGTAAAAAATCTTAAAGGTGTTGTAGCCTCTCCCATACAAAGTTTGCATATTCGCCGCCATTTTATAAAAAATCTTAGCCACAAATTAAATGTATATAAATCGATAGAGGACTTTCATACAAACATAAAACTATTCGGTCATAAAATCCTAAAGCGTCATGTTTCTGAGATATTCACATATAAAAAATGTTATTTTGTATCTATGAAGTGTAATACAAATGACACAATCAATAAGAAAGTATTGTTAAAAAACTAACCCATAAAAACCATGTTTATATTTTACTCCCTCTCTTTGTAAATTAAGTTTACCATCGTGTAATTAAATAATTGATTGACTGAAAATGAAACATGTCTAGACAAATATCGATGTCAAAAATCTCTAAAAATATCTCTTTATTATTTGATTTCTTCCCAAAAAACCGAAGTGTGCTGTCATCTGTGAACCAATTGTCATAAATTTTCGAAATTCGTAGTGAAGTAGTACCTATTATACCTACCGACGGAGTAATTCAAATTTTAAATATTCCGTGACGTTATCAGGCCGCCGCACAGTGGGTCGAAACCGTAATTTGTAATTCCTGTTCAACATTCACAGCTTCAGAGATGATTCCTTCGGGCCAGCTTATTTCATTTTCTAACCAATCACAATTTTTCCTTATAAACTGGGTTAAATACGACTACCTCGTTCCCATCTAGCTCTTATATTTGAACAATATCTCGTATAAAACTACTATCTACAATTGTAAAAAAATAGTGAAGTTTGCTGTTGTACTATTAAATGTTCATTTAGTTAGTTTTTGGTCTACCTGTATTGGTTTTATTGTTGATTTTTATATAGTTTTATTTTTTAATTGGTTTAGCACAGCGGAGAATCTGTCATATGAAATATCACATGTATTGTGTGTATTATTGATTTTTATGAAAATTTTACCCGTTTTTATTAAAATCAGCCGTTTTGTCATCTGAGACAGGTAGGTCGACTTCAATATTTCGCGCATAATAATTATCGACACCTAACTTTTGATAGCGATCGATCACTTGAAATGGCGGCAAACATAATTTCGTTTTTTCAGTACATATCTATGAGATCTTGAGATAATTTGATATTTTAAAATAATAAAGAGTGTTTTGCATTACATGTATATATATTATATGAATAAGAGAGGTGATCGGCACCCCTTTTAAATAATATCTCAATGAATTTTTCGAATATTAAAGATATTTAAAATGATGATAGTAGGTAATTAAGTATTCTTCACATTTTTGAAAACATCAATCTTTTCGAAATCAATTCTTCTTCCTTTTCTTCGTAAGGTTTTATGAACTTATAATAATAAGTGAAAATTTTTAAATATATTTAGGTTTTTTTTCATTGGAATTTAAAACGTGATGTTAATAGAAACAAGCGATATATTTAAAGAAAAAAAACTGACCGAATTATTTTCAAAAGATTTTGTTTCTATTTATTATTATAGATGAAGAGAAAGCGGCAAAAAAGTGTGCGTTAAAATGTGCAATAAACGTGTCAGTAAAAATGTAAAATGTCCCCGCAATTGTAAAATAATTTAACGTGAAAATGATAATAAAAACGAACGCCGGAGAGCGGCCGGCCATCTGTGCGGGTGCAAACTTGTCGCGACATGTACCCACCCACCGACACGTGCGGACTTCCGGGCGATCCGCGACCCGCGACCCGCGACCGGAAGACCGCTTATTAGGTATGCATAATTAATTAATAATATTTATCATTATTATCGATCGATTAGTGATTTGTTTGTTCGCGTTCGTATTCGCCGCGCCGGGTAGGGTGGAGAGCGTCGAGCGGTGAGTTTGATTTTAGAATGTATAATAATAATATTAATACTATAATACTTTTACACACTATTTCATATTTAGTTTGACTTAAATGAAGTTACGAATATAAAAATCTCCATAACTATTGATATTAGGTCATGGTTGCTTGAACATTTTAGACTCACAACATAGTCAGGAATCTACCTGCCAAGTATTTGCTGCTAGCTCTGGTACAGCCTGTACATATATCGTAAAACTACTATCTACAATTTGTAAAAAAATATGTTTGCTGTTGTATTATTAAGTTTTCATTTAGTTTTTAGTATAATTAAGTTCGTTTTTTGTTGATTATTTGAGTTATTATGTACTTTTACTCACTATTTCATATTTAGTTTGACATAAAAGAAATTACGAAAATAAAAAATAATATTATAAATATATACGTTTTTTATTTTTTCGATCCATTTATCTGGTAGAGTAGCAAGTTTATGTACACGCTCATAGCATCAAACGATGGTAGACTAGACAAGGTATGAGAAAAATGGTTTCCAAACGGGGTCAGTTACCACTTAGCATAAATTTAATTTTATTTGATCCGCTCCATACAAAAAATACAAAACTTTTTTGCTCAAACTATAAAGTTTAGGAATAAGTTTCATAAGACAACTATTGATAAGGTTAATGAGCTCTATCCATCGGCATAAAGAAAAAAGTAAAAAAAGAAAGTTGGTCCCTAAGTCCCTCAAATTAAGGTTTCGACCCACTATGCTTCGGTTCCAGCATGGTCGATTGCTGGCAATGCGATAAAAAAATTCAACATTTTTTGGGGTCCAAGTAAGATATTTGCTGGTCCAAGTGAGAAAATTTGCTGGCATTGCGATAAAAAATTCAACATTTTTTGCGGTCCTAGTAAGAAATTTGCTGGTCCAAGTAAGAAAATTTGCGTTATGTTTTTCTCACGTATTTGAAGATTGTGACCAAACGCGAAGAAATTTAAACGTCGTTTTAACAGTGTGCATACCGCACGGTCCATTGCTGGCAATGCGATAGAAAAATTCAACAAATTTTGTGGTCCTAGTAAGAAATTTGCTGGTCCAAGTGAGAAAATTTGCGTTATGTGTTTCACACATATTTGAAGATTGTGAACAAACGCGTTGAAATTTAACCATCAGTTTTTCAGTGTGCATACAGCACAGTAGATTGCTGGCAATGCGATAAAAAAATTCAACATTTTTTGCGGTCCTAGTAAGAAATTTTCTGGTCCAAGTAAGAAAATTTACGTTATGTGTTTCACACATATTTGAAGATGTGAACAAACGCGATGAAATTTAACCATCAGTTTTTCAGTGTGCATACAGCTGCATATTGCTGGCAATGCGATAAAAAAATTTAACATTTTTTGCGGTCCAAGTAAGACATTTGCTGGTCCAAGTGAGAAAATTTGATGGCATTGCGATAAAAAATTCAACATTTTTTGCGGTACTAGTAAGAAATTTGCTGATCCAAGTAAGAAAATTTGCCTTATGTGTTTCACACATATTTAAATATTGTGACCAAACGCGATGAAATTTAAACGTCATTTTAACAGTGTGCATACCGCACGGTAGGTTGCTGGCAATGCGATAAAAAAATTCAACATTTTTTGCGGTCCTAGTAAGAAATTTGCTGATCCAAGTGAGAAAATTTGCGTTATGTGTTTCTCACGTATTTCAAGATTGTGACCAAACGCGAAGAAATTTAAATGTCATTTTAACAGTGTGCATACAACATGGTCGATTGCTGGAAATGCGATAAAAAAATTCAACATTTTTTGCGGTCCTAGTAAGAAATTTGCTGGTCCAAGTAAGAAAATTTACGTTATGTGTTTCACACATATTTTAAGATGTGAACAAACGCGATGAAATTTAACCATCAGTTTTTCAGTGTGCATACAGCTGCATATTGCTGGCAATGCGATAAAAAAATTTAACATTTTTTGCGGTCCAAGTAAGACATTTGCTGGTCCAAGTGAGAAAATTTGCTGGCAATGCGATAGAAAAATTCAACATTTTTTGCGGTCCTAGTAAGAAATTTGCTGGTCCAAGTGAGAAAATTTGCGTTATGTGTTTCTCACGTATTTGAAGATTGTGACCAAACGCGAAGAAAATTAAACGTCTTTTTAACAGTGTGCATACCGCACGGTCCATTGCTGGCAATGCGATAAAAAAATTCAACATATTTTGCGGTCCTAGTAAGAAATTTTCTGGTCCAAGTAAGAAAATTTGCGTTATGTGTTTCACACATATTTGAAGATTGTGACCAAACGCGATAAGATTTAACCATCAGTGTTTCAGTGTGCATACAGCATGTTTGAAGGCTGGCAATGCGTCAAAAAAATTCAAAATTTTTTGCGGTCCTAGTAAGAAATTTGCTGGTCCAAGTGAGAAAATTTGCGTTATGTGTTTCTCACGTATTTGAAAATTGTGACCAAACACGATAAAATAAAACCATCAGTTTTTCAGTGTGCATACAGCGTGGTCTATTGCTGGCAATGCGATAAAAAAATTCAACATTTTTTGGGGTCCAAGTAAGACATTTGCTGGTCCAAGTGAGAAAATTTGCTGGCGTTGCGATAAAAAAAAACAACATTTTTTGCGGTCCAAGTAAGAAATTTGCTGGTCCAAGTAAGAAAATTTACGTTATGTGTTTCACACATATTTGAAGATTGTGAACAAACGCGATGAAATTTAACCATCAGTTTTTCAGTGTGCATACAGCATGGTCGATTGCTGGCAATCCGATAAAAAAATTGAACGTTTTTTGGAGTCCAAGTAAGACATTTGCTGGTCCAAGTGAGAAAATTTGCTAGCATTGCGATAAAAAAATTCAACATTTTTTGCGGTCCAAGTAAGAAATTTGCTGGTTCAAGTAAGAAAATTTACGTTATGTGTTTCACACATATTTGAAGATTGTGTGCCGTGTAAGCCGGTGTGTAGCCGGTGCGGCCGGACGTGCGCCCGGCGCACTGCGGCTTGATTATATTTTTAAGTGGTACGAACAAGTTTAAAACTAATATTTTTTGTGTGAACATATTAAGAATATAAGTTGTTAGTTTGTGATAAAGATGAACTTTTAAATTTGTGCTAAATATGTGTGGAACCAGAACAACTTGTGCGTGAATGCGAAGGCGAAGGCGTCACCTGCAAGAAACCTGCGCAGTGTACCTACGCATAGGTGTATTTTATTTATTTAACGAATGCACAGTGGCAATAAATATATAGACAAGTGGGCAAAGTACCTAAATATAAATAAATAATAATTCTAAATAATATTATAGTGAATACATGGCGAATAAGTGCAGGCGTTGATTAAAATTCGCGCCAAAGTGCTGGTCCAATACAAACCGTATTCCAGCATCTCAGCACAGGGAGGACCGACCGACCGACGAGGCGACCCAAGCAGTCAGCTTCGCCACATCTGGCGAACAGATGACGATAACTACCTACTGGCCAAATAGTGGACAAAGGACACCTGACACCGTACCGAAACAGAGTTTAAGAGACAATAAAATCAATGAGACGATAGTCATATGTGATTTAGTCTGCTAGGTGAAATAACTTACTTGTTCTACGTATCTTAGGGAATTGTGTGCAAAGAGACAACAATACATAAGTTAATTTAGTCTTTAGGTAAAATTACTGTGCTATGTTTATAAGTATGTCAGTGTAATATGTGTTTTATAATTGTTTCTGATATGAATAAGTGTAAGCATTAGGGGGTTGTAGAATAAGTAATAATTAGTGTCGAGCTCTAATGGTTAAGTAGGAAAAGGTGGCCGGGTCATGCCTGTAGGTATCGGCGAGACTCGCAATCAGCCATGCCGCATTACCCGGGGAGATTGCG